>JBBPOF010000484.1:0-22687 GCA_038091315.1 Porphyrellus cyaneotinctus | reverse complement strand
ATACTATGGGCGGAGGTATACTCGTATTATGTTACCTGCAATATTGTAGTAGCGAACCTGAAAGAACATTTTGACAATTTCCAATACTTCCAATGCTTCCGATGCTTCTGGAAAAGCGCAGGAATTTTCTGGAAGTGGTTCCGGTGGTTCTGGACCTTCCAGTGGTTCCGAGTCCGGAAGTGCGCGGGAAAATTCCAGAAGTGGTTCCGGAATGGTGGTTCCGGATATTGGGATCTGGAAGTGTCAGAACTAAGGTTGGATACTGTCAGCGAGTTTGTGACAAAAGAGGGTAAGCTTGTGCAAATGGTTGGGGATGTTAGTCTCTTCAGTAGTGTACATCTGATAGAGCATGCTGATGGTGTACCAACTGGTATGGATATGTTTCGGCTCATGCATCGTGCTGAGTGCATGCCACATCTGCACCGCAGTGGTACAATTCACGACGTGGACAATTTGCTCATTTTTGACCGAAACGAGGATTTGCTCTCGTGTGACAAGGTCACACTGCTTCCACTGGGCGACAGCAGGGTCAGTGTTGAGACCTGGGGGTTTGGGAATGTCCCTGGTCATGATTCCGTATGCGTTCTTGTGTTCGAGGATCATGGCCATGCAGGCCTTCCATGTGACCCAGTTTTCATCGTCGAGCTTCTCGACCTTGGTAAGGGGAATAGATGGCGAGAAGGTGGGGGCTGGTGCGAATACAGGGGGAGCAGCGGCATTGCCTGTGGATGGAGCGGCGGATGCGGATGGGAAGGATAAGGTGGAGGCAGTGATGGTGGATGGCAACAAGGCCACATGGGAAAAAGAGCTGATAGGTGGTAAAGTGATACTGGTGCGATTAGAATTGCTGAAGAGGACTGATGGCTGTGCTGGCTGAGCAGACGGTGCAGCCTGGGATGGTCCGGATGCGGATGGTTGGAAATTCATGGTAGATAGATAGGCAGTTCGTCTTTGGTCAGAGCTCGGGGCTCATAACCTAATGGAGGATGATTGTGCAGATTGATGGACCTTAGATCAGATGAAGTGGGCCCTTGGTGAGGGTGCAGGACCAAGGATTATATTATCACCCCCCGATACAGGTCGAGTTTATAAATTATACCTAGTTATTCAAATAGACGTCTCAGATGTGTAATCCGAGGTCTCTTGTTCGGCTTCGTGGCCGAGTGTGGTTTGCTCGTGTTATGTCCTAATGGTCAAGGTTCGCTTTCCAACAATTTCTACCTACCATACAGACATAGACTAGTATTCACTTTTACTGTCTAGCACACCCGGTTTCAACAGCAACATGTGTGTACGCCCTCCTGTGAGGGAAGCTATACTTTCATTTGCCAGACTGGTAGTGTGCCTGTGTCTGCTTTCGCATACACCCAGGACAAGCCTTCCGAGGGTGAATGCAGGCGCTTGTTCAGTTAATTATGGCGACGGAGTGTACAACTTCTCCTTCTTGGTGACGGAGCAGTTCAAGTACGATCTTATCACAGACTGGCAAGAATATATGAGTGATTCAAGGTCGCAAACACTCGTTCCGTGCGCTGTCTGTGCACAATGTTTCAGAGCTAGAGAGATTGAGGTCACAGACCTGGCTGCGATAGATCTTTGTTTGTTGTGCAACGAATATCTTCCGGAACGAGTGCTCTCTTCAACCTACAATTTGGCTGCATACAGCAATTCCATCTGAGAACATCAGGAAAAGCCCTAATCTGCACAATGTCGCACATGTGATATATTGTTCACATTTCGCCACATTTCTGCTCTATTGCACAGTACTGTAGACATTTCGAGTAAGCGTGCACCAATAAAATATATCACAAGTCGTGTCTCGAACTCACGCGCTCAAAGCAGGTCCAAAAATTTCACAGTTACGGGGCGCCATTCCACCACACCATATGTATGCGTACATCATTTTCAGGTTAGCAATCATTCTTAATTGTACGTGCCAGCCAATGACGATCATGAAACTCTACTAGTCACGGGTCTCACCGCAATCTGTACCGGGCCAACACGGGCTCACCGGATGCAGTGAGTTTTTTCTTCTTCTCGACAGTCATTGATGACTAACAGAGTGTTCGCCGATCTATTGCAGAACAAAGTGGTCCTTGAGCTGCCACTCAAACACAACGAAGCCTATCGCTTCACATACATCCCCGAGTTTCCGGGCCCTTTGGTCAGTTATCTCCCTTGCCACATGCGAGTCACTGGGAAGTCTTCACACAGATCCAGACCATTGAAATCAGGCCCTCACCAATCCTCCATGTCCCATTGGATCCATCCGATGACTCAGAAGACAAGACGCTTGTTCCACTCCGTAGGCTCTCGACTATGGTACCCTCTCCAGATCGGAATCCCCAAGGCTCATCTGAGTCCATGAAGAACGCCCAGGTCACTGAAGGTAGCGTGCACTGTTGTCGATGTGTCAGTTGGCCGTGCTCATGCAGCAGTTATGCTTCTCAAGACAGTAGTGTCACTGAGCCCGAGAGTGACACAGAGATTCAGGCTGTCATTACTGCCATCATGGAGGTACTTGTGTGCTGCCAGTGCTGCATCAATGTCTCGCATACTAACAACTCATTTTCACAGAAAAAAAACACATCCCAACAATTGAAATGACGAAGTGCATGCTACTAGGTAATGATGATGTAGGCATGCCGGTCGCTAAATGGATTCACGTAGAATGTAGTACACTCCTCCAATACATTGCTGCTCGTCCAATGTGTTGGTGCGACCCTCCCGAAACATGGGATCAGGTGAACACTCCGACAAATGTCTGACACAGGGACAATACTACACACAGGTGCACCATCGTGTCGAGTGCGGGACACTTTGTACATGCCGTGATTTGAGTTTGGTGTGGTGAATGGCGAAAACCACTCCACATAGGCCAAATGCGCCGGGACAGTGATGTTCGTATGTTCTGACTCACTAAAGAGAGAAGCCTGTGCACGAGCAGGCAAAGAAAACACTACGCGAACTTGGGCAATTTGATATCCTAGTTATCACATCAGAAAGTTTCTCCGTATCCGATCAGACCACTGACCTTGTATACCAATATCTTCTCCTTGTCTAACCCTTATAAGCGCAGTGTCGAACCGACCTGGCACCATCTTGCCATGTACATCACACCGCTCAGGGTGACAATGGATTGCATCAACTGTCCGATCGTCCTCTTCAAAACCCAAACCGTTGATTGAGTGAAACTTGACCCTGTGAAATGTCGGAAGAGTGTAAAATGGCAGTACAACACTGCAGGCCTCATCCTCTAGTTGCATGCCGCGAAGACCAGGATTTCGGATGTGTGTCATATAACGCGACAGGGCCTCCATGAAAAAGTGGGCATGGTGGAGTCTGGTAATGTCGGCCAAGCCTACGCGATTGATAGATGGATGCTTCGTCATTACCATGATGCGCACATAGGACATGTCAGGTGGTACCCGTGCAACGACCATGCTATTCCGATCTCGTCTCCAGCAAACGAATCATTGATGCCAAATAATCTTCTCCCGGCGCTCAACCCATTTCGTCATTTGGTAGTACTCGTCCTTGTGATTGGTGGCTCGATAAGCATCCTTCGCAAGGTCAATGTGGAGCCGCTCTGTATACTCCGTAGAGTAATTGTCCGTTGTGCCGAAAAGTTGTATCATTTCGATGTAATGACGTAGTGCATGCAGTTTCGGAAGATTGAACTGGGTGCGAATACCAAGGTCAACAAAAATCGATTTGTTGAGATGGAAACGATGGAGTGCATCATCGAGAAGGGGCAACGTCGATGCTGTGTGACAAGGATATTGCGCTATATATATGAAGTCTAGAATGGCTCGGGTTGCACGCAGAAGGCGCGTTGCACTGAAACCGCCAGGGAGTGGAATGTCAATGATGATGCCCAATAAAAATCGACAGATCTGATGGTGTTCTGTTCCGCTAACACGTGACAGAGAGGTAATCCCCTTCATGAAAAGACGAATGTTGTGGTTGGCAGGGAGGCGGCGGCACCGGGCATTGATCTCAGACTCGCTGCAGCAAGCCTTGATCCAGGATAGCAGATGCTTGAGGAGTCCCTGGTATAGCTGATGGAGAACGTCTGGAGTAACAGATGAAAATATATTGAGATAAGGGTGACGCTCCCAAAATGGCTTGTAAATTGGCTTGATATGGACGTCCTGGCAGGCCTGCACGAACATGCCATAGTCTTCATCCACCAATGCCAGCGCATCCAGCACTGCTTTTAAATCTCGTAACACTGCTGGCGCATCGGCACTCCCAAGGTCATCGTGCTCTATGTTACACTTGGGACAATCTCCCATCTTGATCCCAGTGACAAGTACCTGCTCTGGATAATCACCAGAGTAGCAGGCTACAATCGGATGGCCTCTGCGTACAATACCGTCTCCACTTGTCATAGGGATACCATCCTTGCCTGCTTGCTCTAGCGGTTGTAGGATATGATGCATGCATGCATGAAACAGATTGGCCAGTGCACGACGATGAGCAGCTTTGCTTGTGATATGTTCAAGGCGAGTGACCGGAAGATAACCAAGAAGGATCCATGCACCCTGAGAAGGTTTGCGACGAATGTCCTTGGGTATGTTGCCGATAGTCATGTAGACCGGATAGCAAGATTTGTTGCGGAACATCGTAACTTGGGTCTTGTCTGATGACAAAATAATGGGAATGACGGTGGCACCAGACTTGTTGCGCTCGAGTTTTTTCTGAACAAAGTTGTCAGAAAAGGACCACAGGAATTTGGGGTGAGAGCACATACCTGAACATCCCACCACCATTGGGCGGTGTACATATCATAATACATACGAGTTGTCTTCGCTTCGTTAGTGTAGTGTCGTTCCGGAGCATGAACAAGATATGGGGCAAATGCAGGGTCCCCGTATAGTGCACGGATGCAGTCCATGATGTCGCGATGGAAAAGATCGAATGATTCGCCAGCAAGGATGATTTCTTTGTGAGCAAAGGGAGGGCGCTCTGCAGGCAGCTTGTCAATTACGTGGTGAAGTTCACGGCTGTTCTTATAAGAGAGACCGAGTGCATTCGATACCTATGTATAACAACAGTGACTCAATCAGCGACTTCTCCAAATCAAAGACAAGACTGCGCCCTACACCTTCAATTTGCAACAGCTCAGTGAATGCGGTTGATCCAGGACCACGAAGCTGTGCCCAGCATGCCACTTCATAGTCCATCTTTGAATGAAAAGGAGCATAGATATTGTCCTCAGAGGATGGCCCAAGCGCGGTTTGGTAATTGGAGTAGGGAAGGCTACTTTGTCGGAGTGGTTGGCCAGCACAGCCATAGGGAAAGGGAGTGACCACAGGTTCTTGTGAATGAGCAACTCGTATGCGAGGAAATAGAGCATCAGATGCCGCATCAGGCATCTCATCATCATCATCGAACTGCCAAGAGTGGTCTGCCGGTGATGGGAGATCATCAACAGGCTGAGGTGAATGGTGTGGCTCCCAAGTTCCTTCCATCTCTATCCGAGCAGCAGCAGAGACATTTTCATCTTCATCTTCGTCTTCAGACTCTTCATCAAGAGGTTCAGAACCAAGGTCACTAGGGGTCACGATGTGTGGCACTTCATAATGACCGAACAGTGAAAGGTCAACTGCTGTTGTGCATATCCATGTGAATTAATCTACTTACACCAGTCACCTATCATATCTGTATCCGCAATGATTATTGCTGGGTCGTGGTCTTGCCTGTTGCCAGTGTGACCATGGTGCGCAGGAGAGTTCTCCGAGTCCACCACTGAATCTTGATAGATGGCTACGCATGGTGGATTGGTGGTAAGTGCCAGGTGACGGGAGTAACCAGTAAATGAAAAGGCTGAATGGCATCCTGCGCAAACAATCATCAGTGACTGTGAGTGAGAATGTACGCAAGGCCCGGGGGAGATGAGCTTACGGCTCAGAGGAAACATGTCCCAGCCTGACAACCTTCAAAAAACACAACCGTGTGGAGCACATGCAACTGTCACTGTCTGGTCGTCAGCCTCTGTATGGAGCACATGCAACTGTCACTGTCTGGTCGTCAGCCTGAGATAAGAAAACCCATCATCAATTTGCCAATGCGCCAAAAATTTCACCCACCACTCACACATCCGTCAATCCAATCAGGTCAGACTCGGATAATGTTGGGCAAAGACCTCAACCCAAGCAAACTTGCAGCACTGAAGAGAGAGGCCAGGAAAGCACGAGGCATGCCACAGCCACTGGCAGACAGCTTGGTGGACAGTGCTGCAGCGGTGGTCCACAACTTGGATGCAGCCGCAATGAGTACAGCAGTTAGTGGGACTGGTGCAACAAAAATTGATGGCAGTGAGTTCCTTGACGTACTTTGAGGCTAACCACTCACCAAGAATTTCTACTGACTGTGACAGAACCTACACGCAAGGCAAAGGAGGCTGCGAAAGAGAACAAAGGTCAGCGATTTTCCATCGTGACACTGTAACTAACAAATGGACTTACTCTATGCAGTATGGCAGGGAGACCGTGCACAGCGCAAACGTGGTCCCAGTGTTGTGAAAGACAAGGACTTAGAGGCAGCCCAACCAAAGAAAAAGGATGTGCGAACTGATCCTAGTCGGAGTCGAAAGTCTGAGCCAGGTTAGTACTACTGCCAGTGGTTGGAATATCTTGACAAGCTTACTGAGCACATTTGAACCAGCGACAAACGAACCTGAGAATGGTGGTGCAACACAGTGCAAGGTGACTCAGACAACTGACAAAGAAACAGTGAAATCTGCTGCAATGCGGAAGCTGCATGGTGAGAGCGCATGGTCTGTGGCTCATCATTATTAGCTCAGCACTGACCGTCTTTGAGTCATGCAGTTGCACCCATCAAGCTTCGACTAGGGGGTAACTCCGCACTCAGCAACACCAGTACAAAAATCTCTCAGACCAAGACCAAGAAGGCCATTCATGGTTCAAAGACGGGTATGGTCTCCTTGGGAGTCCACACATCAGAAGACTCGGACGTATCAAGCATCACGGGTGATGGTGACAACTGAGGCGAAGGCCCAGGAGAACCTTTGTCTGACGGAATGTCAGCTGATAGAGCTGACGACAGTGCAATTGAGCAGGAGAGCGAGGATGAGCTTCTGGCCCGCATCAGCAAATACCCCTTGAAGCTCAAAGATGCGCTGGAAAAGGAAGTAAGTGATATTCTTGCTCTAGGATGACAGAGGCTGATCTTCGATGGTATTCTGCAATGGAGATCCCAAGGATGGAAGCTGAGCAGGTTCATGTCGTCACAGGGAGCAAGATCAACAGCAGGAGCAATGCAGGTGTAGCTATCCAGAAGGTGAGGGCCCCAACCATGATGGTGTGCAATGTTTCACTGATGGCAATGGACGGGTGTTCCATACTAGTCTCACAAATGTGTTAGCAAAAAAATGGAGGCGAAGCATGCTTCTGAGGTATGATTTCTTGATGACATGTATTGCTGTGTTGACAATGAGCTTCTAGCGTGCAGTGGTTGTCGGTGCCGACTTGGAGAGAGAGAAATACCATCCGAGTCATGATGGAAATGATTTGGAACTGCCAATCACAATCGGGCAGACTGGGATGATTGATGAGAAAGCAGGAGTATCCGATGGTGTGTTGAACTTGAAGACCGAACTGCTTACTTGCATTATCCCATCTGAGACCTTATCTGATGATTTGGTCCTACCTGCATCAGACCGCCAACCAATTTCACTCAAGGCACAGGCGCTGCACATACAACAGCTGATTCAAACTTCGATTGACGGATTTCTGAAGGAGATCGTATTCGAGCAGGGCTTCCCGCTGCTCAAAGAGAAACGTGCAATGGCAATCCGGATTTTTAAAGAGAATGCCAAGGTGATGGGACTGCATAACATCGAGAAACGGTTGAGTCATGATACAAAGTATGCAAACCGTCTGGCAAATGTGGTATGTATTCACTGCTGTTATTCACTCTTCACTGATCGTGGCCTGGTTCAACACATGGCATGTCGGATTCTTCGCTAGCCTGAAGGTCGTCTGGCAACATGGCGGCAAAACTTCAAGCGTGTTGCCCTGAAATTTGTCATCTCAGGCTACAAGCTGACCCTGGATGTTGATGAATGCAAGGATCGGGTCACCAGGTGTCTCAAGTATGATGACTTTATCTATCCAACAAACTCTCAGGTATGTGGTTGCGGTTGTTGTCAGCGTAAGTCATGCAGAATTGCATATTGACATATTTACTATTCGAGGGCAACGTGATGCGACATGAACCGTTCCAGAATCCCGTCATATTGGATATATTGCGAGCAACTGTGTTCAATGGCCCTGGCAGCCTTGGCCATAGACACAAAGATCACTTTGTGTCGGTGCTGGATGATCGAGAGGATGAACCAGAGCTCCCAAGTGGGCTTGTTGCATTTGTGGCGACAACTGTAAGTGCATCTGGTCTCTTGTTACATGTATTAATGGATTATTTATCCCATACAGGTTTATTCTGTATTGGCTGACTGGAACAGCGGTGCGGGACAAACTGATGATACAGTCTCGTATATCTCAGATCAATATCATCAAGTTTACGAAAAATTCCAGAAGGTCTTGCAATACATCTACACAAGTGGCGACGAAGGACCGAAGAAATACCATGTTTTACTCTCCCGGATGTACCAGAAAGTCATGTGAGCATCTCACATGTGTCGATTTACATGACTGATACTCAGTTTGGACTTGCTTTTATCTAGGGTACCTGCACAATCTACCAAAGGCGAGCAGATGCTTGCATTGATCGATCTCGACAATATGGAGACCGGTGACGACAGGTCCAGGGGGTATGAGATTTGAGTCATGCGTAGACAAGTACAATCTTTTGTGATAGCAAATAAATGTGGCAAAATGCATACATATGCTCGCAATTGTATTTGCAACGGGGGACTAAAAAAAACGAATGCAACCGTACACAATTGCGCACATTTGCACACATTTGTGTGCTTTTGCTGATTAAGGGTTTTCCTGATGAAACAGGGCGTGCTAGACAGTATACTTCAGTCGAGTGGATGAGCGATGTCCATAAAAGGAAACGTAGTGAGTGTACCATACGAAGCAATATATTGTAACAGACGGGCTGTTCTCCACACCATCTTGTACTCCGTCGCATTTGTTCTGCCGTGCATACATAATCCTCTACTCCCAGGTTGTCATACACATATGATCCAGTCTCCGCATGGGGTCCAGGCGTGCGCGGAGCGCCTTTTTGTACATAACACTATAGTACTATCTACGACGTCAAATTGAAATCTCGCGAGTCCGATCTCGACGACTCGCAGCTGAATCTGTATGCGTGTGATATACGATATCGGAGAGCACGACAGGATCCGTCGTCCCATTCTGTACATCGCCAGTGCTCTTGCGTAGGTTGAACATGATGCGCGAGGATAATACGCTATGGAGGGTGACTTGGAGTCTGCAAGTGAAGCGCGTATTAGCATCACTAGCGGTGCTTGGGCAAGGCAAGTGTCACACACGTTTCCAAGAGGTTGCTGAATTGAATCTAAGGACAACCATTGTGATTACCGATTTCTAGACGTGTGGCCAGGGAGACGGGGTGCTTACTGGGAATGAACCATTGAGAATGACGTTAGCGAGTGTGATGCCTATCCCTCAAGGTAAACTGCAGGCCGATTCATGTGAAGAACTCCCCTACTCATGATGCAGAGGATGTAAAATACACCATCCCGATACATTATGTGCACAAGGCGCATCCTTACTTCACGATATGCACGGAAGTGCTTAAATGCCGTCAGAAACAATATCACTGGAAAATTCATCATAATATGTGCGAACGGATTGCTTCAATGATGGGTTACTCACCCGTTTCAAAGACCAACAGGGCGAGATATGCGAAGGTACCTTTCCGAGTTGGAATTAAACAATTCATGGGTAGGTTTTCTTGCACCCGAGAGAAGAGTCAAGAGAACACCATTCACATAGTTTGAGACATACCTTTCGGGAGGACTGGCGTAGCATTGAACACGACGGCCACAGCAACGGTAACCTAAGTGGAGGTCATGGCCTGCTGGAGCGAACAAAAAAGAAAGAATAGAGAACTCACACAAGCATATCCAATAAGGCCGTACAACACCCGTTTATCGCATTGCCAGAATGCGTACGTGCGTACAACCAGAAGCACTACACGACAAACGACATTCATTTGCCAGCTGCAGTTGGACACAAAGGGACGAACGTTCTGCAGCGAAAATGCTCAGTATATGAATAACTAGGAAAAAAGAGGGATCAAGTCAAGCAGCACCAAGACGACGGACTCACTCACTGCTGCTAGTGGTCTCTTCTTTTGGTGCACAAGGCTAGAACATGGATGTTTGGCGCAGATGACTCACAATAACAAGCATTTGTTGGATGTACCCGTGGAAGTGGGCGGGCAGCTTTTCGACATCGTGTTCAGAAAACATATGAATGAGACCGAGGCATACTCACAGTATACGCTCATCCCCACACCTACGAACGGCAGATATCGGGATATGGTGAAGAAGAATGGTGTAACATCCCAGTCACGGCCCCAGGTCAATCGTACCTAACGAAGGTCGATGACTCGATGCATTGACGACAAGTTGATCGTGACTACATACTTCATCCTCGAGCGTGATCACATAGTCATATATCTACCGGATGTCCAAATGCATCAGAGAAATGACTATCCTTTTGGCGGATTCCCCTTACCAAAACTACCATACCAACGACTATGTAGATGATATGAGCACGACAACCGGGAAAGAAAGATTACTTGAAAACACACCATGGAAATACCATTAAGGTCGTAAATGGGCGTCCGGAAGAAGGAAACAAACGAAATATGAGTCGGGCTCGCAAAAAATCGTGACACGAGACCCACCCCGGACGTCCGCAGTCCAACCAGCTCAGACACTACGGACGACATGCCTTACTTTGAGTCAGGTTTGACGGACTCAGATCCTATTGATCAATTCGGATAACAGGAGAGGAAAGTGAAATCACACCAAGGGAGGGAATGGGCTGTAGATTGCCTGGCGCTTTATAACTCCACAAACTTACATGCTGTGGCCGGGCACAGCAGTCACACGTTCTGTTGGTCCGTAAGGCCCATCAATTCGCTAGTGGAAATGGCTTCGGAATCACATAGCTGTGTGCCTTGAATATTTTACGTCACGGCAATCGTGACCAAGAGTGACATAGTTCCCACACTCCTCCTGTCATTCAGTGCAACACTGCTCTTCACTCCCGCACGGACCATCTAATGCTTGGCCATAATACCCAGCACTAATAATTGAACCTAAGAGGGGTATACACCGACCCGTCAATCTGACGGTGTATTTCAAACATTATGGTGGAATCAAGTTCAGATACTGACACCTTTGAATAATGTAAACTACATGTTCCCATTGCGATCTTCACCTTCCACCCCTCGTGCTTGCGTTTACAGCTTGTAACAGCAGTGGGTAGGTCGTCCATGAAGAGCAAATCACATCTTCCCCATGCGCCAAGGCAAAGAAAAGCACGGGTTGAAGATGGAGAAAGCCGGTTGCGGGTGAAATGGACTGTCGTCCTTGCGAGAAGGCTCGTTCGACTGGTGTTGATGTTGCTGTCGAGTAGTGAGTTCTAGATGGATACCAGTTATGAGATACGCACCTGGACACGAAAGGTAATCTAAAGGGGTAGGTATGACAGTTATCCTGCCACCATGAGAGCGGATCATTTGTGTTGATAGTTGGTAGACGGAGGTATTCGTTGAGCTCAGAGGCCACAACATTTGACGAGGTGCCGAGAGCGTAGTCACCAAAATCATCGTCCTTTCAAATATTACTAGACAATCATGGCGAGAGAGGAATGTCACGTACAAAGTCCCAACCTGTTTGCTGTCCCGCTCGGGTACATCAAGTGCATTTTCATATTTTGAGGTAAATTCCATGCGCACCAACTCCTCGGCTGTTTCAATCCAGTCTTGCTCAGTGCTCACGGAAGTACTCCAGCTCGAGGCCAAGATGAAGAACTGTCGGATTTCATGATGTTACCAGTACGTCTTAAGTAACATGACCGACAGAGTAGCACTTACCCATTGCGATACGTCTCCGAGGCACATCAGCAGTAAAGACAACCTGCGAAACACCTTCAACCCGCGGTGAAAGGGTACTGTATACGCTCGGGTACAGCTTCTCCACCCCGTACCCATACCCTCTGCATCCGTTTACCAATAACCGCGGTGTCACCCGCACATGTACGATTCCCTGGATGAGAGGGTCGAGTATGGTAATTGGAGGGTAGGAAGCAAGTGGCAGCGATGAACACGGGAACCATCGACTGTCCTGCAGTGTTCCAGGATGGAAACAGGATTTGCTGCAGGGACAGACTGGGGCGACGTTCACGTGTGGGATGCAAAAACATACGAACCAGTCTGGACTCTGGAGGAATGGGACGTCGGCATCTTCGGCGGTGGATTTCTCAGGTCGGGCCGACTTGTGCCGGTCGGAAGTGGGAAAGTCGACCAAAAACAGTAATGTACATTTACTATCACATGTACACAGAGACTATGTTCTGTACTACCCCTAATCTGAGCCGGAGTTATCCTGCTCGAACCTTGCCAACTCGATGTCCTCATCGACGTAGCCGCTTGTCACACTTCGCGACCTCGATTGCGACGACTCGGGATCGGTTGACTGCAAGCCTGGGGGTGCATTGTATGCGATTTCGGTCAGCGTGGCGAAATCCGTCGTCCCCTTCTGTAGATTGTGGGTGCTTTTACGTAGATTGAACATGATCCGCGAAGAAAGCACGCTGTGGAGAGTGATTTGTGGTCTGCCAGTGTGATCAATGCTTCAAGATATCGGGAAATTTTGATGGTGTCACGTACATGTCCAAGAGATCACTGAATTGGACCTAGGGGGAATCGCTATTATTATCATCATCCAGATGTGTGGTCGGGAGCAAACGTGCTCACCGGAAGTACACCATCAACAATGACATTGGCAAATGTGATGACTATCCTCAAAGGTAAGCTGCAGTTCTATTCAGGAGAAGATCTCCCCTACGTAAAATGGAGAGGATGTAAAATATGCCATCCCAATAAATTGTGCGCACGACATGACTGTGGGCCCGAACTGCGCGATATGCCTGGAAATGCTTATATGCCATCAAAAACAATACCACTGAAAACATAATAAATGATAGGCAAATGGATGCGACGGGCCACTCACTCATTTCAAAGACCAATAGAGGCAAATATACAAAGGTACTGTTGCGGGAGGCGATCAAACAATGTACGGGTAATTTTCCTTGGAAATAGATCAGTCATCAGTAGGCACCGGCATATCATGAGATGTACCCTCGTGAATAATTGGCGCGACGTTGAACGCGACGGCCACGGCAATCGAGACCTAGGTGAATGACATCGTCTGCTGGTGTGAATCAAGAGAAATAAAAACAACTCACACAGGCATATACGAGAAGGCCATACAACACCCGTTTATCGCATTGCCAGAATGCGTATGTTCGTATAATCAGAAGCACTACGTGACAAACGACGCTCGCTCGTTACCCGCGGATGAAAGCACTAAATGGGACGCACATTCTGCGGCAATGATACCCAATATATGAAGAACTGGCAAAAGCAGGGGTAAATTAAAGTGCCATTTGGTCGACCCGTTCACTCACTGTTTTCCGCCTCTCTCGGTGCACAAGGCTATCAGAACATAGAAAATTTATCACGGGCGCCACAAACAAGCGCGTGTTGTACATACCCCCGAGCCCGGCCGCAAGGCAGCTTCAAGTTCGTGCCAATGAGTTCAGTAAATATACATGAGTCGTCATGGGATACTCACAGTATGCGGTCATTCCCACTCCTGCGAATGGCAGATACCTCGATACAGTGAAGATGCATCGCGTGATATCCCAGCCGCGTCCCCAGACCAATTGTACCTGATGAGGGATCAGTGCATTGTAGACAAGTCGATTTGACCACATACTTCGTCCTCAAACGTGATCGCATAGTCGTACATCTACCGGATGCAAAATTGCATCAGAGGGCTGTCCGTTCATCTTCAGTGGATTGAGCTCACCAGAATCGCTGTGCCAGCGACTAGATATCATGCATATGTGAGTACAACACCGAGCTGGATCGCTTAGAAGAATGACGTACCATTGAAATACTGTCAAGGCCATTTTCACGAGTAAACACATATTTTCGAGAACCATGAGCCAGGCATGCAAAATCGTAATAGAAGACCCACCGTGGATGTCTGCAATCCAATTGTCTGTGACAGAGTTAACGACTCGGACATGGCTTACTTTGAATCTGGCTCGATGGACTCTGATCCCGGTAGATGGCGACTCGAACCGACCAGCGGAAGAAGGTAAAGTCACCCCAGGGAGAAACAACCTGGCTACTTATAATAAGCCTGGGACGCTTTAAATTACCGGAGGCTGAATGAACAGCTAGATATACATATACAGTTTCCTTTGCGTGTTGAACGCCAAATCCGACGCCGGTGATATCGATACATAACTACGGCTGTTTCGATCAGTACCAGGAAGTGGAAACACGATTGCACATACCTACGAAAACAGCCGTAGAGAAGTAGGCACTGCCTTAAAGTACCAAGTTCAAGTTTGCGTCCCAACTGATTCAACTTTGTGCGGCTGTGCTACAGAGTTGATGATTCACAGCCGCCAGCATCACATCGCGCAGTTACTAGTACAGTCAGGCCAGCTTGAGCATCTGCGGTTCCTGAATCAGTCCGAGTAACTCACACAGGAAGTACGCGAAGAACATCTTGAGTTCTTCCCGCCGGGCCATCGACCCGCGGCGTTGTATTCCATAAATGTGCATTCAACCAAAGTTTTCCGCTTCAACGCGAGAGGCCAACATACCGGTGCGTCAAGTGACGAGGAAAAATTGGCACACGAAACCGATAGCCATGAGGCGAAATGGATTTTCATGCAATCATTACACAACAACATGACAAAGCTCCCCCGTAACCCGAAAGACTGTTTGTCAAGTGTAGCAAAGTACGTGCCAACCTGGGCCCTGGGAAGGATGCATCTGACTTGTGCAAGAACATTCTGTAAAGGGGACTCAGGGCTTAAGATGCAGTACTACGTTGCCATGATGCAAAAGTTGCATCCGAGACAATGCTCTCGAAAATGTTAGAGTCGGCTTCTCCAGAGATTCGAGGTAAGCGCAACAACATCACGCTGCTCTTTTATCTATAGTGATCATTTCTCGTACAGCATTCTAGCTGTATCATACACCAAACCGACACAAACGGAGCGAGTGATTCGCGGGGCTATGAATTTCCATGCATGTTCATTAACGCTTAGTCCGGCCGTCTTCTCCACAAGCCCGAGCATTCGAATCACAACCCATCTTTCACGAGCTGGTTCCTTCTATCACCACAGACATCGATCCTCCTCGCATCCAAGACGAAGTTGGGAAGTACCGCTGCGCAACATCATTTTCGCACGAGTGGGAACAGAACGAACCTCTGTATGACAGTGTCGTACAGGTTGTCGTGTACGAACTCGGGGAGTCTCCGGAGCTACGAATGTTTTGCAAGGTCGCGGGGGAAGCCGGGTTGCATTGTGCATGAAGTGAGACCAGTCCATCGGTGCTTCGAGAAGCCCTGGTGTCTATATTCCAGTGGTACCAATGCTCCACGATGACTGTCGTGTTACTCTGCGATGTTCCGTTCAAGCGACTACTCGTGGACTGCATCTGGAAGTCGCGTGCCTGGACATTCCAAGAGTACCACGCTTCGAAGGTGGTCTGATCCTAATTGAGCTCTGTACAGGAACATTGATGTTCCCAACCACAAAGAGGCCCGAGATAATTGGATTAGGCAACACGCGCTTCAGCCCTAGCCTTGATGGCTCTTCGCCCAGTTTGCAAGACACACTCGAGAGATTTTCGTCTGGCTTCGATCTGCCAAACAACTCGGGTCGAGGATGCCGCGTACTCATTGCTCGGCATATTCTCTCTTTCCATGCCAAATGTATACGGCGAGGGGGACAAGGCACTCGAACGTTTACTGGCGCAACCACTCACAAGCTCGGACGGCACAAGCATTTTCGCATGGACAGGGAGATCTGGTGGCTTCGATAGCTGCATACCGTCCAAAATTGCCGTGTTCAACTAGTTGCCAACTACGCATATTCCGCCGACTCTGGCTAGTGACGAATTGCAGACCATCACTACCGGATTGCGTTCGCTCAACGTTGCCTCGGTCACAAGATTATACGACCGTCTTAACAAGCTTCGTGTTCTTCAAGCTCGGGGGCTTTTTCCGCTTTTTGGAGTGAATCAGAACGCATATTTCGCGCATAGACGGATGCACTAGGGATCGTCGAGATCAGGACGGAAGAGAGTCGCTCTCGATTCAGGCCCTTTCACCCATGGATCGACTTTCTTCTCGACCGATAGCCTGTTGGTAGTGTCCTCGAGATGATCCACGAGGAAGCCACGGACGATGGGTCGTCCGAGGTAGGCGAGCTATCGTCTTTCCCTGTTCCCTCGAGTGCCTCGTTTCGCGTTTTGGTCTGACGTTCGGTCTATGACACGCTGTCCAGGTAAAGGAGATCACGCCGACGACATTGGGGAGGTTGACAGGCAGCGTATGCATGCTGGATGTGCTTTGACGGTCATGATGACCTGCGCTGCGGTGGCTTTGGTGATTTTTTTTATTCAATTCGTTCATGTCCCTTGTACTCGCATTGTTATCGGTCCAGGTGTTTCTATCAGCTCCTTGTCCTCGCTATGACCATGTGCGGGTAACTATCTTCGTAGACTTGTCTTCTCCAGGCATATACATAGTCCATTGTACAGGCGAATCCGACAGTTATACGCTCTCATTAAGGAGACATCGTGTCAATGTTACAAGGGTCAACTCACTCCGCTTGAGGGCGTCACGTGCCTAGGCTCGTTTGGATTTGGATCCGGGAATCCGGCAATGTCCGAAATGGCTCAATGAGCGCGTTGAAGTGGTCGCGGACGAACATCACCACGACTGGTCACGCAAACCACGACTCTGCAGCGTCTGGTACTGTCGCCAGCGATTCAAAGGCTATCATGACGGCGCGAAAAGTCTCAGAACTTGCCGACTGGGATGGCCGTCAGCGACAAAACGCTAAATCGCGTCGCTCCTCAGCCACTCACGCTCGCGATTCATATCGCTCACCTCTTGAAAATCAGCCCACGGACTTTTTCCAACCTCCAGGCAGGCTTTCAGACCAGAGACGCGCCGAGAAGTCTGCTTTCGGTCTCAACCTCGAGGTACGGACGTGTGCTCAGCCTTTGTTGATCTTTCTTTCTTCCTCACTCCGAACCTTGCGCACGACAGCGTGACTCATTGGTAAACTCAACTGAAAATGCGCGACTCCCCAGTCGTGTCGATACCACTTCAACTCCTTCGCATGCCAGACATCATTCCCATCAGGCTTCCGTCGCGGTAAATCTTCCCCTTTTCGTACACGTCTACTCTTCTTCACGATCTATACAGCGCGCCGCTCCAAATCCAGCATTACACGCATCTTCTTTCGTCACATCATCGTCAAGGTCTTCCCACCTCACTCCTAATTCATCTGTACATGTTTCTCGCGTCCATAATCCACGACCCGTGTCGTCACGTGAACGTAAATCCATCACGACATCGCAGTCCACGCCCAAGATAGAGCCAGGCGTGATAGATCTAACTTTGGAAGATACCGAAGATGAACTTTCCTTCAACGATGTGGTAAGTCGTCCTTTTGGCCTGATCAAATCGATGACGTGTTGTTGATCATCATCATCATCTTTAGGTTGTCAATAGTACGAATCTCATTGACCATTATGATGATCCCGGCTCAAGCCCTCGAACGCTGTCTTCAAGCCACAGTTCCCCAATCGCTCCAGAACGGTCACTCTTCACTCCACCCCCATCATCGAGGAAACGTACCCGATGGGTCATGGATTACCTGGCGGTCCCTTCTTTCCCCAAAGGATTGACCAGGGCAGATTACCAGTCCATCTTCAACCTTTCCGTCGTGCCACTACCCGGCCATACCACATTCAGTTCCTCCCCTCCCGCAGAACCTCTGGCCACGAAGAAGCGTACCCCCAACGAGGCATTGACTACGGTCGACCACCCAACATCCGACCATTCTGGTATGCCACTGCCAGCTCCCACCGTAGCTGGTACACTCAGAAATGTCGCTGTCGCGGAGGCCCCGGTCACAAAGGAACATGCTCTCAAGGAGTGGAAGGGTAAAGAACGCGAACTTGACCCCGTCTCTCCTCGCGAGAAGTACAAGCAACGGTCTCCCGTTAAGGGGACAGACGTGGTGGCCACCGCATTTCTCGACGCTTTCTATGAACATGCAATGATCCCCATCTACAATGACGACACTTATCCCCCACTCACCACTTTGGACCTCGTTGCCAATACGCGTTTTCAGTTTGCTCACGCATGGCGAGAACAGGCATCTAGGCTTCAGGAAGCTGGACTCGATTGGAAGTTCAAGTTCAACCTGCATGGAAAAACGTGTAATTGGGCGCGCTCAACGAATCCCTCGTCACCGCGTTTGCCTGGTACCGCCGGCTATGTTTCAATTGAGCACAAACGGCCCTGGGAAATGGTACCGCCAAAGAGTTTGGCGCAGGAGGAGAGTACAAAACATGATTTGGATGAGCAGGTGAATGCGACGGAGAGTCAGGCCGAGACCAACTGCTTGTCGTTGCCGGAGGATGTCCTGCCTGGTTCAAGCGCCGCAACTGATCCGGCGCTTCCCGACTCGACGGTATGCCAAGGCCCGACGGTCACCGATGTGGAGCGCGACATGCATCAATACTTCAATGGACTTGGCGACTCTCCTCCCAAGCACGTCCTCCCTCTTCAACAACCCACTTTGATGCATACTTTTCGCCCTCATCTGCTTCAATCTACCGGGCATGCACAATTGAGCTCCTTTGGATTCGAGTTCCCGTCCTTGGATCTCGACTCCCGACTGGCCGACGCGGGTAAGCACGAATGCTTCTTGGGAGTACCCCCAAGTCCCCCTCCAGTAGACATCGAATCATCAACTGCTCCCGAACCTATCCCGGATCCCCCCTCAGAACCCGTGACCTACTTCCCAACTTCGCCAGGCGGTATACTCGAAGCTTCGGCCCCCGATTCGTGGTCGTTGGAGCATGGAGAGGGCTTCATGCCCGATAATGATCCACCCCCAAACGATCATATTGTGCCCGCCAACCTTGGTACCATCGATCCCTCCCTTCTTGGTCGGGAGCAATCTGGACCGGAGAAACCGTCACAGACACCTAAGGATTTGACTTCAAAACGGCGGTCTAAACTACCAGAACCAGTCATCTATATTCGTCGGCCGATTGATTCTTCGAGCTTGCCTTTACTAGCAGGCAAGCGGTCAGTGCAGATCAAATACCGCGATTCAGGGGGCTCTCCCGGCACTCCATCAACTCAGACAGAGGCGACGTCAAAACCTGCACGGAGGTCTAAGCAGTCTAGGAGCGACACGGAGGGGTCGGAGTCTCCACTAGTCAAGAGACGTTCAGTACCGTCGCGCAAGCTACGTGAGTATCACACCGTAGCCGTTTCCGATCCCGATTATACTCCCGAGACCTCCGCGTCTACGTCCAAGATCAAGCTGAAGATCAAACGGCCGAGTCTCAGAGAATCAGTTGACCAGGACCAAGACGTAGAAGCCGAGACCGGCCCGACAATGTCATACTGTCATCAATGCAGAAATAAATCTGTGCGACCCAAAATGCTGTGCTCTAACCCGATTAACGGTCGCGTCTGCGGAAAGCGCTTCTGTAACCGATGCATTCTTTACCGGTAGGTTCAGTCCATTCCATTCCCCATCTGGCCACTTTTTCTTACTCTTCCTTTCCCCCTCGGTTGCAACTCTTGGACTCATGCGCTAATCCATTTCGAATGTTAGATACCCGGACATCACCTTCGATGAACGCAGCGCGGGTTTCTTGTGCCCTGTGTGTACGAACACGTGCAACTGTTCGTTCTGTTCGAGGAACAGGGGCGAAGAGTTCATTTCGATGAGACTTAAAGGACTCGCCGCGCCGTTGTTGAAAACAAAGGTGACGCTGGTGCGGGATGTCAGCGAGCCACGCCACGCCACCCAGTCTCCACCCATAATTGCGGACTTGAGTACCAGGACAACACCGACGCCCGAACCAAGCGCGCCGCAGGTGCAGTCTCAATTTTGGGCGCACGTGTATGGGCTCGAAGGCGAACGTATGGGGAGCGCGTTCATGACGCGGGAACACATGGAACGGCTCCAAACCCGCCCACCATCTCCTCCGCCTCCGCTGCCGAAGCAGGGACTGAAGAAAGCGCGCAAGTCTACGAAGCGTGACAAGGAACGGGAGAAGCCGAGGGGCCCACGAGTGTTTATCGGGCAACCGCTCGACTCGTGGAACGTTCGCGCGGTGCGTGATCTAGAGCCGAGCATGGATGTGGAGGTTCGGACCAAGGCAAAAGGCAAGGAAAGAGAAACGGATCCGGGAACAAGTGAACGCCGACGTCGGTGCTACATAGGCAATCTCACCCCACTGTACGAGCCATACGAGCGGATGCCAGGCACGGCGAGTCCGACACCACCGCCATTGTCGCGTTGCTCAACGCCTGCGCTCGACTCGGATAGCAGCCTCTCACCATTGTCCGAGCTGGAGGCGGAAGCGGATGATTGGCCGCAGCCTGAGGTGGGGGAGTGTTGTTCGTGGGCACCACTCCCGCCGCCAGGGACGTTCTTTTATTCTGGTCTCTTAGATCCGTCTGGTCCTTCTAGTTCGTTTGCGGGGGAAGTGCCAGGTCCCGGGCTACCTGGTTCAGTGTGGCTGGATGTGTCGGTGGACGGTCTGCAGGGCCAGCAGGGGTTTGCTTCGGGCTCGGGCTTGGACTTGGATGTGAAGATGGATGTTGGGGACGAACCGACGTCTGCGTCGACGACATTGTCCGACGAAGCTATGGCGAGGGTGATCAGTGAAGCACTAGCGGCGCTCAGCGTCAAATCGGTTTCTTGAGGGTGGTTTTTGAACATATCATGTGCAACTTTATGAGTACATATACGACGGTTTGCTTGGCTAGGGAAGAGTTACAGATAATTCTCGTTGCAACGTCGTGGATTTACAGGCGCGCAGTCTGCATTTCTTTACCCTTCCCACGAATAAATTTTCCGATTGGATGATGTGTCCCTCACCCACGACATCCATGAATATCAACGCCTACGACGAGAATCCGTCCTCGAGGCTCGACCAGTATCATTGCTGCTAACCGTATTGCAGCTCACCAGGAAGTAGCTCCGGGTGAAGCCATACCGCGAGCCTCGCCTTGTTTGGCAGATATGATGCCGACGAAGTCAGAATCACACTCCCCGAGAAAGCGAACCCGGATTCGATCTCTACTAATAACCGTTACTAGTGGTCCGGAGAGCTTACGTCGCTTTGTTTTCCGATAAGCGCAAGGTTTCGCAGGAAATTGGAGTTGGACGCTGAAACATGAACTCCTCGATTTCCTCAAAGCAGATCTCGTCCAAATGTCCATGATATCTGAAGAAGATATCGACGACAAGAGCAAAGGAGACTGGCTGTCGAGGGCGGTCGCGGGGTTGCAACTTGGGTAGTTCATTGTCCAGCTCGCGGCCCAAGCGTTTTGAACGGCTCCCAGCGACGCAGCTAGAGATGGATGCCTTCGCGATAGCCATCCACAGTTCCCTCACCTATGGCTTTTGGTGGTACAAGCCCAAGGATATGCTGAGTCTTGTCCCCGTTGTAATGGAAGGGGGAAAATGGTTTTCCCCAGACGAGATACAGGTTCATCCAGAGCTCCTTTTGATGGTACAAAATTTGATCCTGTCTTTCCAAGTATACCGCTATGTATCACGGGGCTTGCACCCAGGTTTAGTTTCAAGACGAGCTGGATTGCACGACGCTTCGTTGACGTGTGCTGGCCATTCATGAATCTTGCGGGCTGGGAACACACGTTTCAGCTGTTGATGTCGAATCGCGCGACGAGTCCCCTGCTTCTGTGGCTATTCATAGATCCGAGTGGATAAAAAGTCTCTCAAACGAATTGTCTACGTTTCAACCATTGGATGCCTGTCTGGGACTCTTCGGCGGTATCCACTGCGTTGCATGGTATTTCACCTTTTCAACGTACGTCGAACGGTCATGATGATGTGGCGTATTGCGATGACAGTCGCACCAGCCGTCGCTTTGGTCAACATGGATCTGCATGTATTTAGTGGCTGATGATATCGATCAGAGGGGACCCATCCCCTTCCACACGACCAACTCTAGGAGTATTCACCTTTGTCGTCGCATCTGTCTATCTCATTTACCATTTGATCGTTATGGTACTCATGTTTCTCAGCTTGCATTCTCCTCCTGGTATGTATCACGACAATTTGTTGGGCATCTCTTATATCACATCGGAAAATACTAGCTAATCGTGTGGAAACGAGGTTAACCTTACAGGTACACTGTTGATACACCGCCACTTCCATCTCGTCTACCTGCAGTTCTCCATGCCCCCCTCCCTTCCGACGAACAGCGTGGTTCATTGATGTCTGACCTCGACCGACTGAGCACGCATTCTATGATGTTACATGTAATGGTCCTCCAGGACAGCACAAACACAAAAGGGGTGACGATCTCACACGTCCAG
>JBBPOF010000483.1:0-22696 GCA_038091315.1 Porphyrellus cyaneotinctus | reverse complement strand
TCGAATTTTTCAAACCCATGTGAAAACCCACACCCACAATGTGGGTGTGGGTGAAGTGGTGGGTGTGGGTGTGGGTATGACCTTGGACACCCATGGGTTCACCCATGACAGTCCCTAACCTCCGTCGTTCTTTCGTTGAACGGACGAACCCTCGACCCCTTGACGTGCTGACGCACACCCTACGAGGCTACGTCTATCGCTACCCGTGGTAGTCGTAACACCGTGGCTTCGTAAAGCCAACCCAATCATCGACTGGTCTCGACAAACCCTCTCCCTCTCTGAATCCATTGATGAGTCCTGGACCCTATACACCATGTATGCATCCGACAATGAACGATATGAAAAGAAGTTTGTCAGACCGTCTCCTCCCCCGAAACATGTCCATGTCACCCCTGAGATGGATTCCCATCTCTATGACTACCTCAATGCCGAAACCGAAGAGCAGTTTAACCATTGGGCTACTCAGAATTATGCCCTTTACTGTGTCATTCATGTTGGATCCAAATCCGTCAGCTGCTTTGTAAAATGCGACAGTCACATCATTCCCACCTCCACTATAGCAAAACTCACCCATGCCATGGAACTCGCCATGGCTGCAGAAGCTGCAAAACCTAAAGCCACTCTCCCACCTGAATACGCTGTTATGATACAATATATGTGCACCTCCATTTTCCTTCTTTCCTCTCATTTCTCTACATTCACCCTCCCTGGAATGCTAACACCAGGTCGAGACGATTTCCTTCTTCTCTTTAACCCGGATGGTTTTAGCGTTATTGCATTACCTTGAACGCACTCCTCACGCCGTTCTCTTTCTTTATTGCCGGTAGGGGATACGCACTTACGTTTGACTTATCTATCTATGGACAGCTTTCTCCTCTAAGCAGTTCTCTTGCACTGCTTACGTTTCCCCTGACAACCATTATGACTCACTTGTGACTGAGTTGTTCTATCTGCTTCTATGACGTTCTTTAGTTTAGTCATCCGCAGTAGTTCACTAGTACTTATACCAGTCTGCCTGTATCTCTTGTCCTCATTCTTGATCTACGCAATACAACGTTCGTTGTATGTTCTCAAGTCTCCCTTGACCTCAGTCTCATTTGACTTGAGGAACCCTTGACCTTGACCCCTTGTCTTATCTCTTGTCGTAGCTTTGTTCTATTGAGGACGCTGTGTCTCTTCGTGAGTACCTCCCTCGAGACAAACAGAGTATGCTCGACATACAGTGTACGTTTCACGTAACAAAAGATCAAGAATCTCCCACCGTTCCTCCTATTTAGGAGAAGGACCGACCCACCGTTGTCACCACAACATCCAGACCTTCTCGACGAAGGTACCAAGTACCACAGGACTCTGACAATGACGACAAGTCATTGTACTCTGAAACCACTATATCCAGAACCTCCCAGGCTGTGACGCCCTTTGTACCCACCATACCCCCTGCACCCAGAATAACCCCAGCACCCATGTCTAACCCTTCTGAACTCAAGGCCACCCTCCCTGTGGATTTCTCTGGGGAACCCTCTGATGCCATGAGATGGATCAAGGCCATGAAGGCCTACTTTGCCATCAATTCCAGGTTGTATTCATCTGACGAAACCCAGGTCATGACCACTCTCAATAAGATGAGCAAGGGATGAGGCGTCTCTTTCTCAGAGATGTGATATGATAAAAACGGCCAATGCCAACACCCGTGCCTCCGATAAAACCTTCGACAAACTCATACTGGACTTCAAGTCCACCTTCTTCCCCTTCAACATCAAAGCAGTCGCTCGACACAACCTCACCAAGCTGGTCCAGAAATCGTTCAAGCTTCCAAATGGAAGTATGGACAATGGATTCCAGAAGTACATCACCGACTTCCAGAACCTCGCTGCTAAGGCAGGAATCACCGACCCCATCACACTCATTGATCAATTCTCCCTTGGCATTGATCAACAGATTGCCACCATGATTCTGTCCATGGCTGCCATCCCCACCACTTTACCTAAATGGATCGAACAGGCCAAGATTTTCCATGCGCAGAAGATGCGCATCACTACCCTGAGAGGTCATCATGGAACCCCCTCACTCCAAAACTCTCGTACCACCAAAGACCCTGACGCCATGGACGTTGACGCAGTAACCCTGCAAAAACTCACCCCTGTAGAACGCGCTAAGTGCTTCAAAGATGGTCTTTGCTTCCGCTGCAGAAAACCCAGACATAATGCCACCCAATGTCATTCTCAGAGAACCTCTCAACCATCGACCCCTCGTCCCCAGAAAGTCCAAAATGCTGAAACCACCACGACTGATGATGCTCCCCCATCGAAATCCACTCTCGCTCCCCTCTTCGCACTTGAACAGTATGTTCAAACCCTGAAAACCCAAGGAAAGGATGAAACCGAAGTCCTTCAAACCCTGAAACTCTGCTACGATGATCCAGTGGAGGAAGTAGCCATAACCAACCTTGAAGCAGAGGATTTTTAAGTCAGGAAGATGTTTCGATGTCTTCTTCCCATGACATCGCCCATGTACTAGTAGCCTTGCCTAAGCAAAGAACTCTTCACATCCCTATCAAACTCCGTGCTAGTACAAAAATCATTGAAACCACCGCTCTCATTGACTGCGGAGCTACCGGGAACTTCATCGATACCGGACTCCTTTGTGAAGCCAACTTCCCCCTCGTTCGTCTTCCCAAGCCTACCTTGGCAATAAACGTTGATGGAACCTCCAACGCGAAAGGAACCATACATTGGAAAGCCCACACCTCTTTTCAACACAACTCCTTCTCTGATGACATAGATCTCATGGTACTCAGCCTTGGGAAGAGACAGATCATTCTGGGAATGCCCTGGCTTCGAAAGTGGAATCCCCACATCAACTGGAACACTCATACCCTTGAAATCCCTCGACCACCATCCCTTGCACCTGATGACCCACACATCCCACAAAGATACCTCCTTCGATGGCTTGGTCTAGAAGCCGATTGAAAGATATCACAACGTCTTCATAAGCGACAACTATGGCACAATGGTGAAGCAATCAACAAGATCACCATCTCTACCCAAATTGCCCAGACTGAGAAACCAACAGAACAACCAGTTCCAAATTGGTGCCAGGACTTTGCGGACGTCTTCTCGGAAAAGATGCATACCAAGTTTCCCCCCCATAGACCCTTCGACCACACCATCGACCTCCTTCCTATGTTCACCCCGAAGATAGCCAAGATATATCCCTTAAATCCTGCCGAACTTTCCGCTTGCGAAGCGTTCATCAAAGAACATCTAGCAACTGGACGTATCGTCCCCTCCAAATCCCCCCAAGCATCCCCATTCTTTTTCATACCTAAGAAGGACAGAACCCTTCGCCCCTGCCAAGATTACCGACATTTGAACCTTCATACCCGACGCTTCGGATATCCTTTGCCCCTCATCCCAGAACTCATTAATGATATGAAAGACGCCAACTTCTTTACAAAGTTCGACATCCGATGGGGATATAACAACATCCAGATTCACGAAGAAGATCAGTGGAAAGCTGCGCTCATTACACCCCTCGGGTTGTTCGAACCCACCATCATGTTCTTCAGATTTTGCAACGCTCCAGCAACCTTTCAGTCCTTCATGAATCATATCTTCACAGACATGATTGTGGAACATTGGGTCAAGATCTATATGGACGATCTCAGCATCTGTACCCAAGGCACCCTCTCTCTTCATCATGAACAGACATGTCACGTCCTCCTCCGTCTTCGTGAACACAATCTGTCGCTAAAAATCTCCAAGTGCACCTTTGATGTCCCAACAATGGAGTATCTTGGGATGGTCATTGGGCAAGGACAGGTCGCTATGGACACTAAGAAACTCAATGCCATCCATGACTGGAAACCTCCTACCTCTGTCAAAGCCATACGATCCTTCACCGGCTTCGCCAATTTCTATCGCAAATTCATCCCCAACTTCTCCAATGTTGTCGCCCCCCTGAATCTGTTAACCAGGAAGGGTGAACCTTGGGCATGGACCCCGCTCCAACAGAAAGCATTTGATACCCTCAAAGCCATTTTCTCCTCTGCCCCTGTCCTTTGTATCCCCGATACCTCACAACCCTTTTCCCTCATGACTGACGCTTCCCTTTTAGCCGCAGGCGCAGTACTTATGCAGGATGACGCCAATGGCGATCCCCATCCCTGCGCTTACTTCTCGAAAACCTTTGCCCCAGCAGAACGAAATTATGACATCTACAATCAGGAACTCCTTGCCGTTATCCTCGCCCTCTCTGAATGGTGACACTACCTTCAGGGAACCAACCATCCGATCACCGTCATCACTGATCACAAAAATCTTTCCTATATCAAAGATCCTCACAAACTCTCTTGTCGACAGGCTCGCTGGGCTCTGTTCCTCCAAGACTTTGACATTATCTGGAAGGTGATGCCTGGATCTAAGATGGCTCCTGCAGACGCTCTCTCTCGTCGGGATCACCTGGATACCACCGCCAACAACGCGGACGCTTCCATTTTCCCGGATCCCATAGTCATCAATGCTCTTGACACTACACTCACTCACAAAATCTCTTCCTCCTCGGCCTCTGACCCCCTCATGTTACGTGCCATCGCCAACCTTCAACAGGGATCACCGTTATTTCCCCATTCTTCCCTCACTGATTGGTCCCTCGACAACGGCCATCTCTATTTCAAAGGTCGTATGTACATACCCCCATCCTCTCGCCACTCCATCATCTACGCTTTACACTCCTCGCCTTCTATGGGTCATATGGGTCATTTCCGCACCAAAGCTATCATCGAACAAGACTTCTGGTGGCCAGGATTATCCTCTTTTGTCAACGCTTGTGTCTCTGGTTGTGCTATCTGCCAGCAAAACAAAGTCAATACTCACCCGACTCGCCCCCCTCTGGCCCCAATCTCTTCCTCCTCTTCCCTTCCATTCTGCCAACTCTCCGTTGATCTCATCACCGATCTCCCCCTCTCTGCCAGCTCTGATTCTTTGATGGTCGTGGTCGACCACGGCCTTACAAAGGGGGTAATTCTATGCCCTTGTACTAAAACGATTGATGCCACAGGAGTCGCCAAACTGTTCTTCGAACATGTCTTCAAACGATTTGGGTTATACGACTCTATTATCTCTGATAGAGGCCCTCAATTTGCCTCCGCTTTCACACTGGAACTGGCCAGACTCCTTAACTACGATATCCGCCTATCCACTGCATATCACCCTCAGACTGATGGCCAGACCGAACAAACCAATCAGGAAATTGAAACCTATCTCCGCATCTTCTGTTCCAATAACCCCCAAAAATGGATGGAATACATCACCACTGCCGAATTCCACCACAACTCCTCCCCACACAGCTCTACCAAGGCCTCCCCTTTCTCCTTACTTCTCGGATATGAACCCTGGTCATATCCTCCCCTAGGCAAGACTTTTCTTCCCACTCTAGAAAACCGACTCTCACTACTTGAGGACGCCTGAAAGGAAGCTCTTGCAGCACACAAAACCACCTGATGGATCATGACAGAATGTTCCTCCCAGAAATTCTCCCCATGGAAAGTAGGTGATAAGGTTTGGCTAGAAGCTTCTAATCTACGCCTCCACTACCTTTCTCGGAAACTCGCCCCAGAACGCCATGGACCCTTCAAGATATCTCAGGTCTTATCACCGCTCACCTACCGATTATGCTTACCACCCACATGGAAAATCCATGACGTGTTCCATGCTAACCTCTTATCGTCTTATCGCGAAACCGTCACACATGGTCCCAACTTCTCCCGACCCCCTCCTGACGTAATTGATGCCGAAGAAGAGTACAAAGTTGATCGGATCGTTAGTCATAGAGGCAATGCCAGAAAGCGCCGGTACCTAACTGCATGGAAAGGCTATCCGTCATCTGAAAACACATGGGAACCCGAAAGCAATCTCCGACATGCCCCTAAGATACTCAAGGCTTATAAGGAGAGTCATCATTTGAACTGAGTCTCCAGGAAGCGGCATCTCTTCGTGAGTACCCCCCTGTGAATGTTCCAGTTCTCCATCAAAACCATCATCTTTGACTCCCCCGAATATGTCTTTCCTATCTTCGTCTCGTTCCTCCTCTCTATCCTCCTCTCCAAATACCTCCCCATTACGTTCTCATCCTGTTCATCCCTCCTGTTTGCCTCTACATTTTATTCTCATTCTTTACACCACTATTCTCACCACGCCACATATCTGCCGCACCCTCGAGGATCTTTATCTGTTTGAAGAAGATGTTGTTATCCAGGAGCTCATCAAACTCTTCCACGAGACTCTGACAGTTGAATGGTACCATCGCCTGGCCAACCCTTCTGACCCTCCTTCGGACTTCGGTATTCCTTTACAACTTCATATATCTGCCCTCCCTTGTCGCATTCTCACCATCCTTCATCTATATGGATTCCATTCTTTCGTTGAACAGTTGCCCACCACTGTGATCTATCCTACATTCCGACGAATTTATCTATCCATGTCCATGGAAGAACGAGACAGATACATGGAAGCTACCAACTTTCTCCCTCCTCGATCTCCGCCCATCTTACCCATTCCTCCTCCCAGACCCCAAGGAGAAACCTTCGTACCTGCCACTCCCATTCTCGCATCCCTCATCTCTTCTCGCCCCTGCTCCCCTGTGACCTTGTTGTCTGAAACGTCTACCACAATTGAACCATCCACCCCCACCTCTCCTGTCGAATGACCTCTCACTCCGGTGGCTATTCATTTCCCACACGACTCTGACACTGTTGGCCAACATCTTGATGACGACGCTCGACGCGTCTTCAGGACCTACTATACTCGAAACACTTCTGGCAACACTGTTCTCTCGGCGGCCACTCATGTCCTTCCTAACGTCTTTCCTCCTACCCCCGCCAATGCCTCCACTCAGTGTTTTCGTTGTAATGGTCTTGGGCACTTGTGAGATGACTGCCCCCAATACATCTGTCCCAAATGTCATCGTGCCGCCCCCAGTCATCCGTCACGTCTGTGTCTCACCACCCAATGTAGCATTTGCCTTCGATGGGAACATGGACCCCAGTTTTGCTCTGGAGTACCTTGCTCTGCTTGTGCTGCGTTCGGGCACCAAGAGGTTGATTGTCCTTTTGCGATCCTTACTTCCGAGCAGGCCGCGACTATCTTCTCCCCCGGAGCTCTCCAACGAGAATCCCCTCCTTCTGATGTGTAGGGGAAGTATGTTACTTGAGCCTGGGGCTCCAGTATACGAAGGGGGTAATGTTACGATACAATATATGTGTGCCTCCATTTTCCTTCTTTCCTCTCATTTCTCTACATTCGCCCTCCCTGGAATGCTAACACCAGGTTGAGACGATTTCCTTCTTCTCTTTAACCCAGATGGTTTTAGTGTTATTGCATTACCTTGAACGCGCTCCTCACGCCATTCTCTTTCTTTATTGCCGGTAGGGGATACGCACTTATGTTTGACTTATCTATCTACGGACAGCTTTCTCCTCTAAGCAGTTCTCTTGCACTGCTTACGTTTCCCCTGACAACCATTATGACTCACTTGTGACTCAGTCATTCTATCTGCTTCTATGACGTTCTTTAGTTTAGTCATCCACAGTAGTTCACTAGTACTTATACCAGTCTGCCTGTATCTCTTGTCCTCATTCTTGATCTACGCAATACAACATTTGTTGTACATTCTCAAGTCTCCCTTGACCTCAGTCTCGTTTGACTTGAGGAACCCTTGACCTTGACCCCTTGTCTTATCTCTTGTCGTAGCTTTGTTCTATTGAGGACGCTGTGTCTCTGCGTGAGTACCTCCCTCGAGACAAACAGAGTACGCTCAATGTACAGCATACGTTTCGTGTAACAGAATGGTGGTGGTGAGTGAAGAAGAAAAGCTCAGTTGGGGAAATCAGCAGGGAAGTGAGCCTTATAAACCATGAGGGTGGTCCATGCATGCATTATGTTGGCTTTGGGTTCCCAGGTGTTTTTGGCTGAAGAGTAACCCTTCCATGAGATCAGAAATTGTCAGTGGTGAGTGGAGCCCTGATGAGCAAGAATTTGGTCAATTTTGTATTCCTCTTCTCCTGTGATTAGATCAGGAGGAGGATTAAGGAAATTGGGGCCATGCTCTGTGGTTTATCTATAAGGGGAAAGAAGGGAGGCATGGAAAACATCATGTATCTTCTAGGTTGGGGGAAGTTTTAGCTGGTAGGCAGTGCAGGAGATCACTTGAGTTATCTCAAAGGGACCTATCTGCTTTTGGGTAAGCTTCTTGGAAGAAAGCTGCAATGGAAGGTTCTTGGACTCTGTCATATCCCAGATTTTCACCAAGTCCAACTCTGGGCTTCCAAATCAACTCTGAACCATTTCTGACCTTTTCTTCTTTTCGTATCTCTTGCCCTCTGGACTTGTTCCCTGCTTTCCTCTGGTTTTAACTCTGTTCCTATTATTCATTTCATATGACACTCATGATTGCTAATAAACTCAAATCTGTGTCTTGCTTAGTAGCACAGCTCTAGGCATACTTACCTCTGTCACAGCACAGGGATATTTACTTCTGACCTCCATGTAGTTAGTCATTCAGACCTGATTCCTCCATATATCACCTCCATACTTTGTCTCTAGTATTTCAGTTCAAATATCAACTTAATCACTTACTTCAAGTCACTCTTGATCCTTACACTCATTCTCCTCTGAAATATGAGGTCCTTAGGGAACTGGCAAGGGTGCAACATATAAGTCCTGTGCCAACAACCTCATCCTCTGACCCCAACCTCTGATCCTTTGTGCTTGCACACCTCTGGACTTCGTTGGACTTGTCTGGAAGAACAGGACTTAACAGTATATTCGAACTAAAACCTGTTAAAGTTCCCAGTCATGACTAGCCACACTCATGCTACCTATACTTGTGCTACCTGCACAACTCACAATAGTCTGCTCCAGACTGCCTTTGGCAGTCACTGAACAATCCCTGGTGAGTTTATCGGTCTCACTGCATGTACCATGCCCTCAATCTCAGAATTGCAAGGCATTTCGACTTCTCTGCTTACTCCACTTCCCTCCTGCTTCCGCAAACCACCTCCAGATGATGAAAACCTATGTCCAGAGAACCCAGTAGGGCATGGAGCAAGAGGCAGGGATGGTGATGACAATGGTGATCCTAATGACTCCTCCAACCCCTCCAACCATGACAACAATGATCTGTTCATTGATCACAATGACCCCATAAACAACCTTGTTGATGCCATCCACAACATGACTTTTCAAGCCCTTCATTGTGGAAGAGGCTCCTCCAAGTCCAAAATCAAAGTCTGTGAACCAGACACCTTCAACAGATCTGATCCAAAGCAGCTTCGTTTGTTTGCTGTTCAATGTGAACTCAATGTCCAAGCCAACCCCCAATCCTTCAGAATGGACTGTAACAAAGTCACATTCACCCAATCCTACCTGAAGGGCATGGCCCTGGACTACTTCAAGCTGGACCTACTTGGAGATGTAGCTTCAGAGCATCGCCTGCTCTGGATGGATGACTGGCAGTCATTCCTCTATGAGCTTCAGGCCAACTTTGGCCTCCATAACCCCATTGCTGAAGCAGAGGCTCAGCTTGAGCAACTGCACATGTGCAACAACCAGTGCATTAGCAAATACATTGTTGAGTAGAATCAACTGGCGAACCAAGTCCGCAAGTGGGGTTCTGGTGCTCTCCACCAGAGCTTCTACAATGGACTTCTGGATTGAATCAAGGATGAGATTGCCCATCAGGGTAAGCCTGACACCATCTATGCAATGTGCACTCTCACACAGCAAATCAACCAAAGGTACTGGGAGTGCAAAGAAGAAGTTAACTGTGCTTCTAAGGCCTCTGGCTTGACTCCCAACAACTTGTCCTCCCATTCCTCTGCTCCCACTCCCACTGCATCATCATCTGCCTCAAACAATTCAGGTGGCAAGTCCAAAGACTCTTCTGAGTCTAAGGGCAAGTCCACCAACACCTCCACCCCCAAATCCGACCTCTTATTGAAACTTGGCACAGACAGCAAGCTCACCACTGCCAAATGCCAATGTCACTTTGACGAGAAACTCTGCATGTTCTGTGGCCTTGCTGGTCACATGGCAAAGGACTGCAAGAAGTCTTCCTCAAAGGCTTCCAAGGCTCATACAGTTACTGCCACCACACCCCCAGAAGACAAACTAGTCAACTCTAAGGAGTCAGAAAAATAGTCTGCAACCTCCATAGCTCCATGTGGTCTGAAGGTTGTGTTGATGACAACTGTGCACTAAAGGAGATTCGACTCAACGCATCTGCTCTCTCTGATCCCAAATCCCTTGTACCCACTGTCTCTCTAGTTGCCTATAATATCCCTTCATTTTCAGTGCTCATAGATTCTGGATCCTCCAATTGTTTTATAGATACGACTTTTGTTAATAACCATGGACTTCTGACCTATTCTGTACCTCCACTTCAACTCCACCTTTTTGATGGCACTACAAATTCAACCATCACCCAAGCTCTCAACATCTCTATCTGTTTTGAAACTGGTGATATCACTCTGATGACATTATATGTCACTCCACTTGATGGCTCCTGTTCTCTTGTTCTAGGACACAACTGGCCCACCTGCCACAATCTATTGATTGATTGGGTTACAAGCAGTATCTTGTTCCATTCACCTGCTCAAGCCATGCCAGCACCTCTGAGCTCACCCCCACAGCCTCTAGTCTTACCTTCAGCTGACTCTTCCAATCCGCCATGTTTCCATGATTGCAAAGCCCCTCCTATTGTATTTGTTAGTACACCTGCATTTGCACTAGCCTGTCGCTTGGAAGGCTCTGTTGAATTCAGTCTCCAAATCCACACCAAAGAGAGTAACCTCCATTCCTCCACCACTTCTGATGATCCAGTAGACCTCTCCAGTATACCTCTGGACTACCATGAGTTCACTAATGTTTTCAGCAAGAGCAAAGCATCCACACTACCTCCTCATTGTGAACACAATCTAAAGATTGATTTGGATGATGGTACCTCTCCTCCCCTTGGTACACTCTATTCTCTTTCCTCCACAGAGCTTGAGGCAGTTCATACATTCCTTGACAAAAACCTCACTAACAGATTCATCCATCCCTCATCCTCCGTTCATGCCACTCCAGTCCTGTTTGTCCATAAGAAGGATGGTTCACTCTGCCTCTGTGTTGACTTTTGAGGACTGAACAAGATCACAAAGAAAGACTGCTATCCACTTCCGTGTATCTCTGACCTCCTAGATGCTCTGAGCAATGCCAAGATCTACACCCAAATTGACCTCTGGCATGCATACCATCTGGTCCACATAGCCGAGGGTGATGAATGGAAAATGTCTTTCCACATGTGTTATGGCTCGTATGAGTGGCTGGTAATGCCCTTCGGTCTCACGAATGCCCCCACTGCCTTTCAGCAGTTTATGAATACAAGCTTCGCAGATCTACTTGATGTCTATATAATCATCTACCTGGATGACATCCTGATATTCTCCATGGACAAGTCTGCTCACAAGGAGCATGTACAGGAAGTCCTCTGAAAACTCTGTAAAAATAATCTCTATGTGAAACCTGAGAAGTGTGAGTTCCACACCAACTCTACTGAGTACCTTGGATACTGCCTATCTCTGGCCAGACTTACCATGTCTGCTGAGAAAGTCCAAGCCATACAGGATTGGCCCAAACCTTGTAAAGTCAAGGATGTACAATTCTCCCTGGGTTTTGCTAAGTTCTATCATTGATTTATTGACAACTACTCCACCATAGTCACTCCTTTGACTCACCTTACCCACAAAGCTGTCTCATGGTCATTCTCCAATGACTATCACTCTGCATTCTGGAAACTCAAGGATGCCTTCACCTCCACACCTATCCTTACTCATTGAATTCCTGACACCCCTATGATTGTAGAAACTGATGCTTCCAACTATGCTATTGCTGGAATCTTTTCTCTCTGATGTCCAGACAAGGAAATCTGGCTGGTCGCTTACTACTCTAGGATGCTGTCAGCTCCTGAGCTCAATTATGACACCCATGATAAGGAGTTACTTGCTGTTCATGAGTCTTTCAAGGCTTGGTGGCACTATCTTGAAGGTTCTGCACTTCCAGTTGACATTGTCACCAACCACAAAAACCTTGAATACTTCACTACAATCAAGCTCCTGACTTGCTGGCAAGCCTGGTGGTCAGAATTCCTTTCCAGATTCAATATGGTCATCCACTTCCGTCCTGGCTGCCTTGGCGTGAAGCCTGACTCCCTCACTAGATGCTGGAATGTCTACCCCAAAGAGGGGGATAAGGACTACACTCATGTCAATTCGCACAACTTCCGACTAGTATTCACCCAGGAGCAACTCACTGCATCCCTATGAGCCACTTACCTAGCAGCTCTGGTCCTCTGAGCCAGCTCTATGTTTGATGTCAAAAACCTCCACAATGACATTCTTTCCACTCTCCCCTCAGACCCAGTGGCCTTTGTACATATGTCCACCCCTCTGACACTCGACTCTCATTGGTCAATCAATGCTGAAGGTTTCCTACATCTAGACAATCACATCTACATACCTGATGCTGATGACCTTTGACTTCGTGTCCTCTGGTTCACACATGATCATCTGCTCTCCAGACATTTCAGACAAAACTGTACCTTGGAGCTTATCTGACATGAATACACTTGGCCAGGAATCAGGACATTTGTAAAGGAATATGTGTCCTCCTGTACCTCCTGTGCGTGTGCTAAAGTTCCTAGACACAAACCATATGGTCTATTGAAACAACTGCCAATCCTTGAATGCTCATGGAACTCCATATCAATGGACTTCATTGAACAGCTTCTGGATTCCTCCAGTTACTCTGCAATCCTCATCGTCGTCAACCATCTCTCCAAGCAATGTATATTCATTCTGATAACAGACACTACATATAACTTCACTGGAGTTGGCTAAGTTGTTTTTGATGAATGTCTTCTCAAAGCACAGTGTTCCCTCCCACATTACCTCTGATTGAGGTTCTGAGTTCATGTCGCACTTCTTTAGATCTTTAGGAAAGGCCCTCAACATCTGGTTACACTTTACCTCTGGTTATCATCTGGAAGGTGATGGCCAAACAGAGTGTATGAATCAGACACTAGAACAATACCTGCACATTTATTGCAACTACCAACAGGATAACTGGTCTGAACTTCTGCCCCTTGCAGAGTTTGCATACAACAATGCTCCTAGTGCTACCACCAGTGTCTCTCTGTTCTTCACAAACAAGGGTTACCATTCAAACATCTCTATACACCCAGAATGTGATCTCACTTCTGCTCATGTGCTCGAATACTCAGTCAACCTCAACTCTCTACACCAATTCCTATGTGAGGAAATGGACCACACTCAAAAATGTTACCAAGGACCTGCAGATGCCAAATGAGCTCTGGCTCTGGACTTGCAGCCCGGAGATCAGGTGTTCATCAAAGCTAAGTACTTTAGGTCAACTACTGTAGGCCATCCAAGAAACTATCAGAAAAGAACTTAGGGCCATATGAAATCATCACTAAAGCTGGTACCCATTCCTTCATGCTCCATCTTCCTGACTCTATGAAATCCATATATCCAGTATTTCATGTCTCACAGCTAGAATCTTCAGTACCCAACATCATACCAAACCACATACAACCTCCACCACCTCTGGTTGAAGTTGACAGAGAACTGGAGTTTGAGATCTCTGAGATCCTCAACTCAAAAATTGATTGAAGGTGCAAGAGCTGCAAATTGCTCTATCTCATACATTAGTTAAGATATGAAGGTACTGACAAAGAAACTTCGTGGTTACTAGCTACCAAACTGGATCACATGTTAGAATTAGTCATGGATTACCATCTTCAGTATCCAGACAAACCCAGACCTCACAATTAGGCAACAAGGAACAATTTATAAAGTTTACTAAAATCAAAGAATGAGGTGATGAGCAAGACTACTACACTATTCTTCTATCTCTGCTTCAACCTCTCCATCACTCTCAGTCTCCTCAGTCTCCTCAGTCTCCTCTGCTTCCTTCACCATTTCCTCTGTCTCATCCATCTGTTCTGCTGCTTCCACAATCCTTTCCATCGCTCCTTCCCCTAAGTCTGTGTCATCTGACATGCTCACGTCATCCTCCAATCCACTCTGCACGTTCCATACTTGCTCCTCCTTGGCATATGCCATCATCATCATCAGACAATTATGGTGAGCAATGTGATGATTCATCATTGCCATCTCTGCTTGCATCCTTGTCAATACTGCTATGATGTTGTGGCCTACCTCTGCCAACTCTGCCATGCCATCATTACTCCAGCTTGGACCTGCCTCCTCTGACCGCTGCTTCTTTGGCAGTGGTGTGACTTCTTCAATTTCTTCATCACCTTGCTTCCTGCACTGGATGGGTTTTTCTTCTCCTGGTTGTTTGCACCATGCCTTTACTGTGAAACATCCCTTGCAGGATGTTGCCTTTGGTTCTTCTTGTGGCTTGCATATGAAGTTGTGCTTTATGCACCAGACACAGTCTGGTGCTACCTGCCCCTTGCCTTTGTTGGTGTGCTGTTGTGCCTCTACCTCCATAGCCTTTTCTGTGGTTAGCCCTGACCAACTGCAATCTGTTGTCACTTACTCATTTCTTGGCTGCCTCTTTGGCCTCCTTGTGTCATTTCTCATCCTCAGCCACCTTGTGCCACCTCTCTTCCTTGACCACCTGCCTCACTCTCTCCTCCTCCACCTTCTTTCATGCTTCCTCCTCCACCTTTTTCTGTGCCTCCTCCACCTTCTGCCGCTCCTCTGCCTCCTTCCTTGCCATTGCTTGTTGACATTGTTCCTTTGCCTTGGTGTCCCAGATGTTGTCATTATCATTCACATCTTCTGTGAGGTGCACGTTGGACCAATTTTTGATGTCGGTAATGTTGGACATGGTTAAGAAAGAAGTTAAGGAGAAAGCCCAGATTTATACCACATCACTAAAAGATTTAGACTCTGATGCTTCAAACTCTGTATGTCCACAATCTGGACACCAAAGCAAACTCCCACCCTCATTACATTATCACTCTATGGCCTTCAGGGGTTCAGGTGTAAGAGGGGGATACTGTCATATCCCAGATTTTCACCAAGTCCAACTCTGGGCTTCCAAATCAACTCTGAACCATTTCCAACCTTTTCTTCTCTTCATGTCTCTCACCCTCCAGACTTGTTCTCTGCTTTCCTCTGGTTTTAACTCTGTTCCTATTATTCATTTCATATGACACTCATGATTGGTAATAAACCTCAAATCTGTATCTTGCTTAGTAGCACAGCTCTGGGCATACTTACCTCCATCACAGCACGGGGATATTTACTTCTGACCTCTGTGTAGTTAGTCATTCAGACCTGATTCCTCCATATATAAACCTCTGTACTTTGTCTCTAGTACTTCAGTTCAAATATCAACTTAATCACTTCCTTCAAGTCACTCTTGATCCTTACTCTCATTGTTACAATTTTCCCTTTGTTCGCCCCCTCTGCATTACCCCTATCTGCTCCCAACCTTATAGATGCTGATGATGACCCCTTTCGTTTTCCAGACTTCATTCAGTTTCCACCGTTTCCTCTCTAGACAGTGTATGGAACCGCACGCGCAGCCCATTCTCTATTATATTAATATCTATTCCCATTTCGTCTAGGTCCATCCCAAAGTGGTTGGTCCATCTTCTTTCAGTCGTGGTGACACAGCCATATTTCCTTTCTGACTTCTTTGGCTGCATCCATCTCTTTTCGTCTTGGTCCATTCCCTTTTTGTCATGGTTACATAACCTTTCTCTTTTCATCGTGGATGGACAGCACCTCCCAAAATGGGATCTCTCACTCCCATTTCGTACTCCGCTCCTCCCTATATATACCCAGCTGCCTGTACTTGTATTCCCCATCTAGTTCTATGCTTAACACGCTAGTTTCTAGTACCACTCGGCCCCATCTGAGTGAGACCCCCTTCCGTAGTCGGCAGTGTCCTTCTACAAGACTTCCCTCTGCACTTCATCATCGTCATGCGAGACCTACTCGAGGCCATTCCCAGCGGCTAGATAGGATTCCCATACTGGAGACTAGTGTCTGCATTCTTAACACTCATTCTCCTCTGAAATACGAGGTCCTTAGTGAACTGGCAAGGGTGCAACATATAAGTCCTGTGCCAATGACCTCATTCCTCTGTCTACCTCCAACCTTCCATTGTACCTCCAGTACACCTTCGACCCCAACCTCTGATCCTTTGCACTCACACATCTCTGGATTTTGTCAAACTTGTCTGAAAGAACTGGACTTAACAGACTCCAGCCATACTTTATTGCCTAGTTTCCAGGGCTTAATGTTGGAGGAGATGTGTTCCCTCATGAGCTTCCTTCCAAGCCTCATCAATGGAGTGGAGCCATTGTTCAAGGGTAGAGAGGAGGTTTTTCCAAGGGGTGGATAGGCATGGATTTCATAGCCCATCATGAGAGAGAACAGAGTTTGTTTAGTGACTGAGTGTACTGCAGAGTTATGGGAGAATTCTGCAGTTGGAAGAAGTGATCTCCATTTGGAGGGGTTCCCAGTGCAGAATATGTGGAGGTAAGTTTTGAGTTCCTGATGTACACACTTGGTTTCTCCATCTGTCTAGGGGTGATAGGTGGTGGAGAGGATGAGGTCATATTGCAGAAGGTGGGAGAGTTCTTGGGCAAAGGCAGAGGCAAACTATAGTCCATGGTTAGAGATGAGTTTATCATGGAGGCCAAACCGGGGGAAGACATGTTCAAAAAAGAGTGATGCAACGCTGGCAGTGTTGATTGTTTTATGGCAGGGGAGGAAAATTACCCCCTTCGTAAGACCATGGTCTACCATGACCATGACAGAGTCAAAGCCATTGGAGACCAGAAGGTCAGTGATGAGATTGACCAAGAGGTTCTGGAAGGGACAGGAAGTGGTAACATGGAGGGAGGTAAGCCTGGAGATGGTGGGGTGCATGTTTGCCTTATGGGATTGGCAAATGGCACAGCTGGCAACAAACCAGCAAAGGAACAAGGTGAGGCCAGGCCACCAGTAGTCGCATTGGACACAGTGGATCATATGGAAATATCCCTCATGCCCTCTGGCAGGAGAGACATAGAGGGAAGAGACCAGGGCATGCCATGCAGGCTCAGGGACATAGAGGCAACCCTTAAAATAAAGGTGCCCATCTAGGAAAGTCCAGTTGGTCTTAACCATGCAGGGGAGGAACAGAGCTTCTGAGGTGAGGGTGGCGAGAGCATTGATGACCAAGGGGTTGGAGGGGGTAGAGTCAGCTATCTTAGCAGCCAATTCAGTGTCAAGGGTACAGACAAAGGCATCAGGGGGGAGCAGTGTTACTTTTGCATTGTCTGAGGTGGTGTCCACCTTGGCCAAACATGAGAGTGCATCTGCAGGGCCCATCTGGGAGCTAGGACAATATATAGTCCCAGTGGAGGTCAAAGTCCTGGATGAAGAGCATCCACCATGTTATGACAGCCATGGATAGTGACTGGCATAGACTCAGGGGGTGTAGCTCTGAGGGTTGAAGGTTCAAGGATTCAAAGAGAAGGTCCAACAACCATGGACTTCATGGGATTTCAAGGGTATGAGGGGTGTCCACTTAAGGAGAGCGACGAGGGAGTGAGCAAGAGAGCTACTATTGGAGAGCCAAGTAAGACATAAGGCAGGTATTGAGTAGGTCTAGCTTGAGAGGTAAAGGGTGCCAATGCAGCGACTTAAGTACTACTAGAAAGGTAAAGGTTGAGGGCAGGCATAAGAGACATGGCTGAATAGCAAAATGGAACTTAATAGAATGTGAAGGAAGGAAGCGATGATGAAGCAAGTGGAATACAGTAGAAGGTGATGGAACGAGGATGAGTCATCATGGAAGAAATGAGATAAGTCCAATTGTGGCTTAGCTATGACAAATGAAAAGAAGAAAAGAAAAGGATAAGGGTAAATCATAACATTACCCCCTGGTCATGGCAGAGCTTCCAGATCCACATTCAAAAGTAAAAGTCCCAGCCAACTGGCTTCCTGGTCATGTTGCTCAAGGCATCATCATCAAAACTGTCATAGTTGTTGTCACTGAACGCTGGAGATGGTGTGCAGGTGAGGGAGGACTCCATGGACAACAATGGAGGTGGTGAGATGGGTCTTGGAGTATAACGTGTGGAAGACAAGGTTCCTGGAAGGGTGGACCACCCTAGATCCACAAGGGTGGATGTGACATCATCACCATCCAGGTCAGTTGCAGCAGCAAGTGGGGGCGCGGGGTTGGAGGCCAAGGTAGATCCAAGTGAGGTGCTGCTAGAGGCAATGGAGGTGGGCATGCTAGGGGCCTTAGGCAGGGAGTGGGGACAACAAGGGCACTGCTGCTGGTTATGCCCTGGGGCAAACCTGTGATAGTACGGGCATTCATAAGGATGGTAGTCATATTTGATGTGACTAAGATGGTGACATAAGTAGCAGGTGTTATTGTAGTGGGGGTGACTGGTGTCAAGGATGGCATTGAGCTAGAGACACATACTTTCTGCAATGGCTTGGGCACATCGTCTGGTGTCAGAGATGGGATGGGGACTGAGGACGATGGGGTGGATGGAGCCACTGGAGGATGATGAGGAGGACTGCTGGGAGAGTGGTTTAGGAGGGGATGGGACCGAGGCAGCAGGGTGCTAGGGGTGAGGTGGAGCTGGGGTAGGTACATGAGTAGCAAGAGCAGGGGTGTTGAGAGTGTTATGGAGGACGTCATGGATCTCTATGGACAAATTGAGCATTCTGAGTTGCACGAGCACAGTTAAGAGATATTGAATGGTATGTTCCACATTGATGTGGGAGAGGTGGGCAGCAGCTGTGAGGTGGGAGTCATTGTTACGCGAAATGTACGCTGTACATCGAGTGTACTCTGTTTGTCTCAAGGGAGGTACTCACAAAGAGACACAATGTCCTCGATAGAACAAAGCTATGACAAGAGATAAGTCAAGGGGTCAAGGTCAAGAGTTCCTCAAGTCAAATGAGACTGAGGTTGAGGGAGACTTGAGAACATACAATGAACGTTGTATTGTGTAGATCAAGAATAAGGAGAAGAAGTACAGGCAGATTGGTATAAGTACTAGCAAGCTACTGTGGATGACTAATCTATAGAACATCATAGAAGCAATAGAATGACTGAGTTACAAATGAGTCACGATGGTTGCTAGGGGAAACGTAAGCAGTGTGAGAGAACTACTTAGAGGAGAAGGCTGTCCATAGATGAGTAAACCAGATGTAAGTGCATGTCCCCTACCAGCAATAGAATGAAAGAACGGCGTGGGGAGTGCATTCAAGGTAATGCAATAATGCTAAAGCTGTCCGGGCTGAAGAGAAGGAGGAAGTCGTCTCGACCTGGTGTTAGCATTCCAGGGAGGGCGAATGTAGAGAAACGAGAGGAAATAAGGAAAACAGAGGTGCACATATACTGTATCATAACATTACCCCCTTCGTATACTGGAGCCCCAGGCTCAAGTAACATACTGCCTCTACACATCAGGAGGAGGGGGTTCTCATTGGAGAGCTCTGGGGGAGAAGATAGTCGCAGCCTGCTCAGGAGTAAGGACTGTAAAAGGACAATCAACCTCTTGGTGCCCAAATGCAGCACAAGCGGAGCAAGGTACTCCAGGACAAAACTGGGATCTATGTCCCCATCGAAGGCAAATGCTACATTGGGTGGTGAGACACAGACGTGATGGATGACCAGGGGCGGCACGATGACATTTGGGACAGATGTATTGGGGGCAGTCATCTCGCAAGTGCCCAAGACCGTTACAACGAAAACACTGAGTGGAGGCATTGGCGGGGGTAGGAGGAAAAACGTTAGGAAGAACATGAGTGGCCACCAAGAGAACAGTATTGCCAGAAGTATTTCGAGTGTAATAGGTCCAGAAGATGCGTCTAGTGTCTTCATCGAGATGTCAGCCAACAGTGTCAGAGTCGTGAGGGAAACAAATAGCCACCGGAGTGAGAGGTCGTTCGACAGGAGAGGTGGGGGAGGATGGTTCAATTGCGGTAGAGGTTTCAGATAACAGGGTTGCGGGGGAGCAGGGTCGAGAAGAGATGCGGGATGCGAGGACGGGAGTGGCAGGTACAAAGGTTTCTCCTTGGGGTCTGGGAGGAGGGATGGGTAAGATGGGCGGGGATCGAGGAGGAAGAAAGTTGGTAGCTTCCACGTATCTGTCTCGTTCTTCCATGGACATGGATAGGTAAATTCGTCGGAATGTGGGATAGATCACGGTGGTGGGTAATTGTTCGATGAAAGAATGGAATCCATATAGATGAAGGATGGTGAGAATACGACGAGGGAGGGCAGATATATGAAGTTGTAAAGGAATACTGAAGTCCAAAGGAGGATTAGAAGGGTTGGCCAGGCGATGGTACCATTCAACTGTCAGGGTCTCATGGAAGAGTTTGATGAGTTCCTGGGTGACAACGTCTTCTTCGAACAGATAAAGATCCTCAAGGGTGCGGCAGATATGTGGTGTGGTGAGAATAGTGGCGTAAAGAATGAGAATAAAATGTAGAGGCAAACAAGAGGGACGAACAGGACAAGAACACAACAGGGAGGTATTTGGAGAGGAGGATAGAGAGGAGGAGGAATGAGATGAAGATAGGAAAGACATATTTGGGGGAGTCAAAGATGATGGTTTTGATGGAGAACTGGAACATTCGCAGGGGGGTACTCACGAAGAAACACCGCTTCCTGGGGATTTAGTTCAAACAATGACTCTTCTTATAAGCCTTGAGTAACTCAGGGGCATGGCGGAGATTGCTTTCGGGTTCCCATGTGTTTTCCGATGATGGATAGCCTTTCCATGCGGTTAGGTACCGGCGTTTTCCGGTGTTGCCTCTATGACTAATGATCCGGTCAACTTTGTACTCTTCTTCAGCATCAATTAAGTCAGGAGGGGGTCGGGAGAAGTTGGGACCATGTGTGACGGTTTCACGATAAGAAGATAAGAGGTTGGCATGGAACACATCATGGATCTTCCATGTGGGTGGTAGGCGTAGTCAGTAGGTGAGCAGTGATAGGACCTGAGATATCTTGAAGGGTCCATGGCGTTTTGGGGCAAGTTTCCGAGAAAGGTAGTGGAGGCGGAGATTTGAGGCTTCTAACCAAACCTTATCTCCTACTTTCCAGGAGGAGAATTTCTGAGTGGAACGTTCAGTCATGATCCGTCGAGCGGTTTCGTGTGCTGCAAGAGCTTCCTTTCGGGCTTCTTCAAGTAGGGAGAGTCAGTTTTCGAGAGCGGGGAGGAAGGTCTTGCCCAGGGGGGGATATGATCGGGGTTCGTATCCAAGAAGTAAGGAGAAAGGGGAGACCTTGGTAGAACTGTGTGGGAAGGAGTTGTGGTGGAATTTGGTGGTGGTGATGTATTCCATCCATCTTTGGGGGTTGTTGGAACAGAAGATATGGAGATAGGTTTCAATTTCCTGATTAGTTCATTCGGTCTGGCCATCAGTCTGAGGGTGATAAGCAGTGGAGAGGCGGATATCATAGTTGAGGAGTCTAGCTAGTTCCAGCGTGAAAGCAGAGGCAAACTGAGGGCCTCTATCTGAGATGATAGAGTCGTATAACCTGAACTGTTTGTAAACATGTTCAAAGAATAGTTTAGCAACTCTGGCGGCATCAATGGTTTTAGTACAAGGGCACAGAATTACCCCCTTCATAAGGCTGTGGTCGACCACGACCATCAGAGAATCAGAGCCAGCAGAGAGGGGGAGATCGGTGATGAGATTGACGGAGAGTTGTCGGAATGGAAGGGAGGAGGAGGAGGAGATCGGGCCAGAGGGGGGCGAGTTGGGTGAGTATTAACTTTGTTTTGCTGGCAAATGGCACAACCGGAGACAAAAGCGTTGACAAAAGAGAATAAGCCTGGCCACCAGAAGTCACATTCAACAATAGCTTTGGTGCAGAAACGACCCATGTGACCTGTAGAAGGAGAGGAATGCAAGGCGTAGACAATGGAGTGGCAAGAAGACGGGGGTATGTACATACAACTTTTAAAATAGAGATGGCTGTTGTCGAGGGTCCAGTCAGCGAGGGAAGAGCAGGGGAACTGTGGTGAACCTTGTTGGAGGTTGGCGATGGCACATAATACAAGAGGGTTAGAGGCAGAGGAGGAAGAGATCTTATGGGTGAGAGTGGTGTCAAGAGCATTGATGACCATGGGATCAGGGCAAATGGAAGCATCTGCGTTATCGGCAGTGGTATCTAGATGATCCCATTGAGAAAGAGCATCTGCAGGAGCCATCTTAGATCCAGGTGTTACCTTCCAGACAATGTCGAAGTCTTGGAAGAATAAAGCCCAGCGAGCCTGCCGGCAAGAGAGTTTGTGAGGGTCTTTGATATAGGAAAGGTTTTTATGATCAGTGATGATGGTGACCGGATGACTGGTTCCCTGAAGGTAATGCTGCCATTCAGAAAGGGCAAGGATAACGGTGAGGAGTTCCCTGTCATAGATGTCGTAGTTTTGTTCTGCAGGGGCGAAGGTTTTCGAGAAGTAAGCACAGGGATGGGGATCGCCATTGGCGTCATCCTGCATACAGTGAGCAACAAAACTGTTGCAATGTTTGCAACATTTTGATTGTCAAGCTAATAACTTGGCAAGCATTGACCCTAGACATATGAACCTGAGTATCATTAGAAAGCCCTAATCAAGGGCTTTC
>JBBPOF010000482.1:0-22721 GCA_038091315.1 Porphyrellus cyaneotinctus | reverse complement strand
ATAAAAACTTAAAGTCAAACAACTGTCCCAATGAGTGATCATTTTGAAATGGCTGCCATTTCATCAAATTCTATTCAAATCTCTTGACCCTTGGTGCTATAGAAAGCCAATAGTCTGTGCTTTATTTCATACACTAACATAATTGCAGTCCAGGTTAGGATTGTCAAGGGTTATCAGCTTTAAGAGAAAACATGCAAACATTGGGACAGTTGTTTGAGCCACTGTATGTTCATCTGTGGACAGGCTCCTATTACTGAAGGAGATACTAGATATGTACTACCAGGGAGATTGTTTGCAAGAGCAGCATTGGCATTTATATGATGTGAATCTCTGGCAAGTCTGGAATTGCAAAGCATAACCATGTCTATGTCAACATCCTAATCCCCCAGTCAGACTTTGATCAATGTGCCTTAGAATCATGCACTGAATGGTTGTCAAAGAGGTTCTCCATGACAGCCATTCCTCACATGATCATTGAAAGGCTAGCATCATCTTCTGGTCACAATCTTGCAGTCTACATTATGTTTCCATGAATGATTCACTGTAGCCCCTTCACTGGAAGACAGATGAATATGATGCCTCAAGGTGCTTTGGATCCCTTTTGGGAGGACATATTTCTGCCTGCATTAAGAGACAACTCAGAGAAGAGCTAGGCACTATATGTAGACCAGACTTTAACAGGAGCCAAGTATAAAATCAAGGGTGGTGAATCAAGCATGTCAAAGATGCTCCCCCTCTCCAATCAGGTCTTTTGGAAAGTCCAGCAGGCCATGCAGGAGACCATAGACAGCAATGCAGACTACTTCTCTATATATGGATTGTTCTTCTTTATGGTGGAAGACAAGGGAATCAAGCTCCTCACCAAGGATGGTCAGGCTGGTGTCCATAAAAGTCCACAGGCTGCTCTCAAGCACAATCTCACCTGTCTGGACTGGAACTATATGCTCGACCATAGACATGGAGAGTTAATTGTTGACATTGGGATGACCTTTACTCCCAAATCTTCAGATGGTCCATTGACAGATCTTTGGAGGCTCAATGCATTGGAGAAATCTTATGGCACTGCTGGATTCAACAGGGGAACCATACACCATCAATGCATGCTATCCAGATATGGTGCATTGCAAGCAGAGATGAATGCAGAACGTGCCCTTCAAACTCATATCACATTCTGGAGCACCTACAATCTATACTATGAGGCAGTGTGAACCACAGACAATGTTCCTGCATTTGCACTGGACAGTGATGCATATCAGCTCACTCCAAAATATTACTCTGAGTGCTCCAAGGTGATAAAGGTATTTCAAAAGGTCCAGAGAAAGATCTATGGTGTCAGGAATGAATATAGGGTCAGTGGACAGACAGCACAAATATTGCTCAATGAAGTGATTTCAAAGGCATGTTTAAAAGGTGCTAAATCATATATATTGTATATCTGATTTGCATTCCAGGCAGAAGAATATATGCAGTCCAATCCTGTGCTCTGGCTGCAATCCAAGGTCTAGTTTTCATTCCTGGCCAGATAGGCAGAGGAAATACAGCACACACAGATCACATTGGTAAAGTGCAATCCTCCTAATCTGGGAGTAATGACAGGACTTCTCAATCACATGCTATGCTGCATTACATCGACATCTATTATCTATGACCACCATGTTAGAGAGTCCCTGGCTTTATTGGAGCATTGCAATGTGGTAGAGGTGTTCAACATGTTTTTCCTGCAGGATCTGAACATCAATTTAACTCCCTGTCTAGACAATATTCAAGGGGTGGATGATGCTCACATGTTGGCACTTATGGAATGCAAAGCAAAAGCTCAGCAGAATAGAGCACTGAGGCCTTCCTTTGACATCATATCTTCTATGGATCAAATGGCTATGTTCCCCATTAGACCCAATCCCACTTGGACCATGCTAAAGAGAAGCATCATAGACAATCCCTTGTTGAGCCTGAAGAACTGGACATTTCCAGCAGAATTTCATAGCTTTGCATTGGATGTCTGTCAACTCTTTTGCCAGTTCACCACACAAATCTGGATGATGGTGAATGACAGTGCATTGAAAGGGATCTGTCCTGTTCCCAATAATCTAGAGGATGCCATGTGATGCTAGACTGTTGTCAGTATAGACAGCACCATAACCAATACAGTGTTTTTGAGGCTAGCAACACTGGCCTGGAAAGCACTGGAGGTGTCATTCATGGATGACAAGGACCTAGATCAATGTCATTTTCTGATCATATGGAAACATATTTTCCTCTTTTGTGATTACCACTTTTGCCAAAGTCTCAATTGGCTGCATACTGGAGGGGAGAAGGATACATTAAGAAATACCATGATCTTCTCAAAGAAAGAAATGAACAATAGTGCTTTGAGTTTAATGATGCAATGGCTTCAATCTTTTCCCACATACAGTATCTTCCTGCAAGCAAGAAGATGACACAAAAAAGTCCAGGATTTGTTTAGAACATCAGAAATGGAAGCTTTGTCTTTGTGACAAATTCCAAGTTTTACAAGGTGGAAGGACTAAGCAAAGAGGCAAAGGAAAAGGCAAAGATGAAGGAAAGAAAGGTCTTGCGTGAGAGAGGTGTAAAGTCCAAAAAGGTGTTTGAAGAGAAATTGTGGAGGTTGAGTGGATTTGATGGATTAGCTAGCAAGAAGGATGAAACGGACAGACAGAAGAGAAAGGCATTGCAAAGACATCTGAGGGATGTAAGAAATACATCAGAAGAAATGAAAAAGAAGAAGGTTGGAAAGAGACAGAAACAACCTTCACTAACACCAGAAATGAGTGGGTCCTAAAAGCAAGGAGAGTTCAGAAGATGATGATATGGATGTGGAGACAGAGGATAGAGAAAGAGAGGACATGAACATGGATATTGACAAAGAGAATGAAGATATAATGGATGTAGACTAATCAAATATAGAATGCACCGATCATATCTTATTTCCTTTGCTTTCTAATCTGAACTTGTGATGAAGAGGTACTTCAGACTCCTATGATGTTTGGAATAGCAACATAGTAGAATAAATATGCAACCATGCTCTGGAATACTTTGCACTCATGGAGTTATAGCATTCAAAATGGACAATAGGTTAGATACATAGAATAGATGCTTTCTTAGTGTAACATTTTGTATCAATTCAATATGATTCCTCTGTAGCTGTGCAGACATCCTTTCTGATGTTGTATATTTACTGGAAATGGTCTTGAAACACACACACAATCATTGAGACTATATTTCAACTTCTCTCTCTATCTCAACTTCCCCTCCTCCTTATAGCCAATCATTGATATCAATTAATTGATTCAGGAGCCTGTTTCTAAATAGTAGTAAGTGTATACCTGGGGTTCCCATGACCTGGAAGGATGCTGGTAATACTGGCGAAGCCTCTACCATTTTTTAAATAAGTCATCTCTATAACCACCTGGTCAATCTTGTGTGATTTTATATGAATTCAGAATGATCTACTAGCCTCTCCAATGCATTTCCCTAAGGCTTTCCGAAGTCCCTAGAACTATCACTTGAATGGCCTAGGATTTATTTGAATCATATTTGATCTCCTCCTCCTCCTTATAGGGCAAGTATTGCTATTAATTCAAGAACATGTTTCTGGATGGTGATGATCATTTTCCTGAGGCTTTCATGATCTGGGAGGATGCTGGAAACACTGGCTAAGCTCCTGCTATTTTTTAAAAGTGTCATCCTCATATCTATCTGGTGGCCTATGTATGATTTTATATTAAATCAAATGGATGTACCAGCCACTTAAACACATTTTTATGATGGTCCTGGGATCTCCTGGAGTCCCTAGAACCATTGCTTTAATGGCCCAGAATTTATTTGAATTATGTTTGATCTCCTTCTCTTCACAGACCAGGTATTACTATTAATTCAGGAACATGTGCTTTCCCATAGCAGAGACACTTCTGCAGGAAGCAGTGTTTCAGCCTTACATTCATGATTGTCAAATCACTGTGCATGAAAGATGACATACCTATTAGTATTGTGTCTTTTTCAAGCACCACTATCACCTTTGCATCAATACCTTGCTGAGCAATGTTGACAACCACTTTCAGGGAGATGTAGCTGTGATGAGGATTGGTTCTCAGGCATGCATCATGAACATGTGTGCCAGAGACTCAGTGATTGTAGATTATATGATATGTTCTGCTTGTGCTGTTGTTTTGTAGTGTGCCAAATGTAACATGATGGGACTTGTCAATTGCGGAGGGACTTGTCAATTGCAGCATGCATAATAGTGCAGATAACTTCAGTCACATGGATCCAATCTGAAAGAACAGAGTAGATTACAGCCATATGGAAGAGTGCTATATACATGTGCAAAAACAAATACACAACTACTTCTGCTGTCAATCCTCATCATTGGCATGAAAGTGTACACAACTCACTAATGAACATGTGCACCTCCCTTTCTCTGCAGCCAGAGTCTCACAATGCTGTGCTCGACTGGATGTGTATTTGAAATGCATCATAATCATGTTGTTGACTGGCCACACATTACTGTAATTTTTGAGATCAGGAAATGCAGCCATTGCCTACATAAAGTTAAACAACATAGGATGCACAGATTTGGACATTCTCACCTTATCACATACAACCTGTATAAGGGCAGGGCTTTGAGCAGAAGCACATTTGGTAGCATCTAAATGTTCATCGATAAGGCAGTATGTGATGGTCTAACTTTACCAAGTAAGTGTATGTAGATAGCATGCACAAATAAAACTTGCCTTAAATCTAACATACACATTGTGATTCCAGTCCAGTACAGACTCTAGTGTGTAGCCTCCACAGCCAGAATGAGCAGGTTCACCTTGAGGCTTAGGAATCTTAGAGTCATCGGAAAGGGTGGTCAAGCTGTCACTGTCAGAGGTGGTGTTTGATGAGTTGAGTGAAGTGAGACTCTCTTCACTTGATGCAGATGATGCCCACTGAAATCCAACTACTTTTGAATATGGAGCATGAGCTCGGATTCTGTGACACAACATAGGGGGTTGATCCTCTGGTATGGATGTAGCATAGCAGAAATGAGATGTACCATGGTGTGAAGCTATATGAAACTCTGGCACAGGGGCTGAACAACAAGAATGAGTCGTGGGGGTTGTATGATGAGAACAAGATGATGGAAGACCTTCAGATGTGCTAAGAATGGTGATCCTTGCTGGAGTAACAATGTCCAGACCAGCTGGACTGAGGGCTTCCTCAGTGAGTAGGGTGGCAGAGTGACAGGCACCACTGAACAGTTCTACATGGTCAGAGTGAGCTGTCTGTGCAGAGCTATCATCAAAGAAGGGTTTGACAGGCTTGAGACTGGTGGGCATCTTCAGTGCAGTGAAGCAGGGGATGAACCAGGGATTATGAGTCTGGACAAGGACTTCTGGTGAGAAGAGCTGCGAGTCCCAATCAGAAAACAATAAACCAACCAAATATGTACCTTCTTTTGTTCCTCATTGTTAGCAACTCCAAACTTCAGCATTACTTTTGTTGCTCTTTTTGTCTCAACATTTTCAGTAGATAATAACTATAGTAGTTATATGGTAATGCTATGGTGCACCTGATGGGAAAGGTCGTGGTTGCAGATGAAGAAGAGAAAAGCTGACATAATTGTTGACATTGGTAGATATTGTGAACTGAGTTTGGGTACATGTGACTACTGGTGTTGCCTGAAAGGTAAAAATTTTCTGAAACAAATTTTGGAGATGGTAGTCATGTGTACCCCAACTCAGTTCACAATATCTACCAGTGTCAATAATTATGTCAGCTTTGCTCTCTTCATCCACAACCACAACCTCCTCCCTCATTAGCTGCACACAATAGCATTACCATGTAACTATGTAACCTATTGTAGAGTTAGTATAGTCAGAATGTGCAGTGTAGTGTATGCCTTTCAGCACTCTAGTTCACCTTTGGGCATTTACAAAGAATGAAAATGAGATGCATCAAGGTGTGGATCTTTCCACCAGAAAGACCACAATTTGTCTGACTTTGTTGTTTCAGTTCTTACCATTATGTCATTCAACATCACACCTGTGATGCATGAGAAGGCCAACCTTGACACACTTTACGCTCTCACCAAGAAGAGTATCACATTGATGTGATTCTTTCAGCTGTTAACAGTGGATAGCAAAGAACAGTACAAGCCCTGGCTTGACCTTAGCGACCTGGTTGTAGGCTTCTATCAAATTTAGTTGATCCTTTGTGCCCATAACCCATCTGCCAACTGTGAGTCATTCACATTGACTTTAGCCCACAAATTCTAAAGCAAATTTATCCTGTAGTCCAACCACAAATCTCTCCGTCACCCAATCTGTCACCTAATTCCATACCAGCTACCCTTTCCCAAGGTAAGCCACCATTCTATTTGCTCATCATTTGCTTTCAATTGTCATACAATACAGATAAACCCAGATTATTGCAGCAAAATCCTACTGTATGGTGGATGGTATGGGACTGGGCAGCTGACCAAGATGAATTCAAGGAGTTACAAGACCAGCTAGAGCATACATTCCATGATAGATTTGTGTTTGCAGAGTGGCCCAAGACTTTTGATGCTATTTTCAACACGTCAGCCCCTCAGTCCAATGATGAGCTGCTAACATCTCTTACTGCTGGCAAGGGTAATCTTTGGTCAGGAAGTTCAGCTACCATTCAGGCAGTTTAAGATGCCATGGCAGCAGTCAGCATGTCTATCAGTTCATCATGCATGTATGTTCCATCTTCAGATTGGTCCAGTGTCTCTAACCGCCATGCTCCAAGTTCCAGAACTTGTTGCCTGACTAAATGCTGCAAAACAGGACCATCAATCTTCCTGGACATTGCCACCTCCAAGGGTGATGAGGAAGAAGAGGTGGATGAGGAAGATGCAGATGTGGAGGTAGAGTGTTCTACTCTCTCCACTCAAGTCTAACCTGTGGGATGCTGACACTCCTCGGACATACTTCAGCATCTCATAACTCACTATGAGGATCAGCAACCTGCTGCCACTCTTGGCTCTGCCACACCCTCAAGGTCACAACATCTCATCTTGTTCCGCTTGCACAAAATATGCCTTTACAAGATAGACTTTCTGTTAAGTATCTATTCTTGGTTTCATCATAGCTTATTCATCCATTTGCTCCTTTCAGAGAATATAGCCCATTTTTGCCAGTTGTTCTTCGAAAACCATGGGCTGAGATGCCAATTCTTCTCTCTTGTGCCTCACAGACTGTACATTGAGGCTACAAGTCCTCTCAAAATCCAGAATGCATGCCCCCCCTTTTATACTCTGAATATTGGAGTATATTCCTTATATGCAATGAAGATTGTCCATCAAACCTAGCTCTATCTCCACTCTTCCACCCTCAATCATGGGTTCATGTACTATGGGGCCTTTATAAGGATGACATTGCATACCTCCTTTCCTGTGAGGGCAATTCTTGCAAGCTCTTGATTCCACCTTGAAGCCATCCATACGACAAACCTGATGGCCAGGAACAGAAGCCTCGGTATCCCTCCCTTTTCGATGAGATGGAAGCAAGAAATGCAAGATGTTGAGTTCTAATGTTTGACAAGAACACAGGGATCATGTGATGTGACAGGGAAGAATATCACTGTGGTCTGTTGAAACGTACCTACTCCATGTTGTCCATTGAAATTGTCAAAGTCCCCTATCCTAACCACCTTTCTCCACTTGTTGAATCACAATTCAATATCATGCTGGTCAAGCACAGTTATCTGAGTCTCTCCATTCCATTTTGGAAACCAGGAGATTTGGTCTGCCAAATGGATGGTCCTTTGGTTGAGCAGAGGGCTTCCATAGTTTCGACTGACCATGACCGAGGAGGGGTGACACTACAACCTTATAATCCTGATCTCCTGGTTTGTACTGTGCCAATTGCCAGTGTCAGGCATGTTTTCAGGCAAGGGGACATCATTAGGATTCTAGTGGGGGTGCATCGAGGATTCATTGGTATGATCCTTATTTCATCTAAGGATCAACAGACTATTCTTTTAGAAGACAAGGATATAGTAAGTACTTTCCAGAATCCACAAGGGTGCAAATGTTGACGACATATTTTATTAGGTTATTGTTCCTTGGGCATTCATAGAATCACATTCAACTACTCATATCTGGACCTTAATGTCTCACCATTCAGGTCTTCAGGCCAATGCATTCCACTCTACTCAGCTAACCTTCTATGGTGTCATGCAGGGAGATCTCATGGATGTCTAGTGTGGGACTTACAAAGACTCAGTGGGATATGTGGATAGCATCGAAGCCAATGGATGGCTATGGATGAAATGTATGTCCAAGCCATTCATATTGGTTCATGAGGATGAGGTGTGGATCACACAACCAAAAAACATCATATCATTCTCAAAAGAAAAAGGGTACAATGTGAGCATAGGTGATATGTTGCAAATTGTGTGAGGAGTACATTTGTTACGCGAAACGTACACTGTACGTAGAGCGTACTCTGTTTGTCTCGAGGGAGGTACTCACAAAGAGACACAACGTCCTCGATAGAACAAAGCTATGACAGAAGACAAGTCAAGGGTCAAGGTCAAGGGTTCCTCGAGTCGACTGGACTGAGGTCAAGGGAGACTTGAGAGCATACAATGAACGTTGTATTGCACAGATCAAGAATAAGGAATTTAGTACAGGCAGCTCGGTATAAGTATTCGTGAACTACTGCGGATGACTAATCAATAGAACATCATGGAAGCAGATAGAACAGCTGAGTCACGAATGAGTCATGATGGTAACTAGGGGAAACGTAAGTGACACGAGAGAATCACTTAGAGGAGAAAGGCTGTCCACAGATAAATGAATAGATGTAAGTGCGTATCCCCTACCGGCAATAGAGAAGAGAACGGCGTGAGGAGTGCATTCAAGGTAACGCAACGACGCTAAAACCATCCGAGTGAAAGAGAAGGAGGAAGTCGTCTCGACCTGGCATTAGCATTCCAGGGAGGGCGAAAGTAGAGAAACGAGAAGATATAAGGAAAATGGAGGCGCACATATACTGAATCGTAACAACATTATGGCATAATTAGTGTCATGAAATCATTTGACTTCCCCAAGGCAGAGTCAAGTTGGTCTCTGAAATCAACAGTGGTCTAGTAAGTACCTCCATATTGTTTCTTCAAAGTCCCCTCCTTGATATCCCACTGCAGCTGAACATTCCAGTCCAGTTTTGTTGTAAAATTTCAGAAAATACTGAGCCCCTTGACTTCCATACCCTCATTGAACCCGACATATGGACTATAGGAGGGCACGAGAAAGGTCTTTGAATCACCCTTCACATAGTCCATAGGTTCTTTTGTTATGATCCCTCTATGGCCACAATAGCCTCAAAGTCCAAAACACTCATGTTGCAACAGAGTGTATTTTTTTTCTTTCATGCTTTTGATGTATCCCATTGTTCCTGACTTCCTGTGGAACAGGGAAGGCATGCAGTTGGACGGAGTCCATCTTGAAGGTCCTTAGCTTGAGGAGTTCAAGAACATGGTAAAGTGATCTTTTGTTCCAGAACCACCAAGAGTCAGGACACCCATGCCTGGCCCAGATGAGATATCTGGGGAAACACCCAATGATGCTTCTGTCTAGACAAACCAGTCCAGATGATTTACAGCAGAATCACTTGTCATCAACAAAGGTACAGGTTTGCTGGGTTTGCTACGATCACTACTCACCATCTGGCTAGGTGTAGTCAAATGGCTTTTCAATGATCATTTCTGTGACTTCACCCATTACAGAATCTGCTTCAATGTTGGAGCCAGCTACAGGGGAGGTGCCTACATCAAATGTGTCATGTGCACCACCAAGGATTGGTTCAGGATCAAGGAATGTTCAATTCCTACTGGTCATGTGTCGCTGACTGTTACTGGCAACCACATGGGATCCAAGGTTGAGGATCACCATGTACCTGCCCGCTTCCTTACTCCTGCAAGTCCCACCAAAAAGAATCAGGTAGTCTTTGTCCTGAAAGGTCGCTGGGTGGGCCAGTTCTGCAAGGTGGTCTGGTGGGTGAGGAATGAAAGGAAAGCAGTGATTACTCTGATCCCCCAGGAGGGGCTCCATCTCACAATGAAACAATGGTATTTGAAGCTCTGGATATCTGCTTGGTCATTCCCACATAGGACATCATGATCATTAAATAAAAGTGTCACCCTCAGTAAGTGGGAGTGTCACTATTCTTATTGTTTTATCTGCTGTAGCACTACTTCCCAAGTAGAAATAAAGATGTCGCCAACAGTTGGTGCTACCTTAGGGTCAATGTTCTTTTTGTCATAATTGTTAGTTCGAGATTCTTGTTTGTCTTGTAGTCGCATTTGTCTCATAGGCATTGATATACATTAGTGTCAATGACAAAAAGGTATAATCTATATATGTGACAACATGAGTAGGAAAGATCCAAATGATGCTCTCCCTACTGATACCCATGTTCTTCTTATTGACAAAGCATTAAAAGAAGGTGGCGTCTTTCCCTTGTAGATCCAGCCTAGTGCATGGCACTTGCACTATCCATGAATGGATGCATCCTGGCAGCTGGTGGTGGTGAGTTTGTGTGATTAGCATTGGCATGGTGTGCCACTGATATTTGCCCATAAGGTTCGCAAGGGATCAGGCTGTGGGATCTTCAAACCTGGAAATTACTTACCATAGTCACTCATGAGTCTTGTGGAGTAGCAACACTCCAAAACGCTCTGCTACAGAACTAGCATGGATAACCTGATATTCTTACAGTCAAACTTTACTGATGTAAGTGAGATGTTAGCTTGATCTGTATTGATCTGTATTGATAACATATTCAAACATCTGCAGAACCAGTATCATGAGATTTGCACCCACAGGTTGGGCTCTGGATTTGAGATAACATGCATTGCTGCACATGTGAACTCTGCATGCCAGATCACAATTAGAACATGGGACAATATCATCCAAGTCCTCCACTTCACTGCTAGTTTGCAGCTCCAGTCAGTTTTTGCTGGTCAACTTGATAATACCATACCAAAGTCAGTCACCTTCGCCAAAATGGGAGTCTCTATGTGTTTGTACTCTATGATGGGAGTGTGTGAGTACCAATTCCTAGTTCTCTGCAAGCTGGCCACCTGATGCACACTAGATTGAATGTGAGCAAAGAAGGGACTGTTATATCTGAGTATCATTGTCAATTGGTCATGTAAGGGAAATTTTTCTTCAAACAGTGGGTTGCTCTACTGACCTCTCGCCCTGCAGAGGCTTAGCAACTGTACACTTGAAGAGAGGCTTATTCATGGTTGATAACATGATAGATGGATTTGTGATGTATCACCTGCAAAATGGCCAGCTTACCAAGACATTCAAAACAGACTCACCAAGCAGCATCATTCCCAAACAAGTTACATTTGGTGAAGAGGGAAAAATTGTTATTGGTGGCAGTGATAATGGCCATGTCTATATTCTTGATTGACACATAGGTGAGTTAATTGAGACATTGCGCCATGCAGGATCCACATTGGTTTAGATGATTGCTGTGAGTCTTATTCTTTGTCAGTGCGCAAGCTATACAATAACTACCACATGGTATGTAGATTTGTGACATCTAGGAAGTGTCCTATTGCCTGTGCAGCCTGGACATAGGCCACAAAAAGGCAGCAGTTGGTATTTAGGACTACGAATACAGCACCCACAAAGCTACTACATCTAATCCTCGATCATTTTCAGTATCACTCTCATGCATCTTTATCACTTTGATGCTCCTGGTCATTCTAATACCTGTTCTATGACATGTGAATGCTTTCACTTTAGCGTTATTTCCTATTCAACAGTCGTTAGGGTGAACTGCACAAATGGATCTTACACAAGGCTGTCAAGTTGCAAGACATGCCCTTTGGTGCATGGTTGGAACAGGAAGAACCCCAGCAAGAGTTCTTGGTGAGTGACACAGAGGCATTGTATCAGTCAGAATACCAGATTGTCAAGCTTATTCAGGCTGATCAGACAAATGGTGTAATGCAAGCCCAGGAAGAGCCTCTCTCAGTCATATACTTGTAAATACATCTGCACAATGCAATGAATCATATGATTACCCAAACCCACTCTGTAATCATGAGCAGAGTGGCCCAGAAAAAAAGAACTGGACATGTACATTATGTGGTGCATGTTGGCCATCTCATGATTCCCCAATCATAATAAACTTCCAGCATGCCAAATGTGACAAATTTTATATTCCTGAATTAAGACCTTGGTATGTACAACATCCTGTTATGTACCTGCTTATATTCACTGCATGTAGGAAATGGCAATGTTGTGCCCCCTTTATATATTTATTCTCATTGTGTGTTGCAAGCATGCACCACCCCCATCCTTGACCTATTGAGTGTAGGTGATTACATCTCACCCCTGCTTTGTCTGAACTATCACACCAGGAGATGCCTGTGCAGTGAGTGCTTAAACACTGCTGCTGCATTGTATGCATGGAACAAGGAGGGGCAGATGCTCATGGGAACCCAAAAGGCAGACTCATGGAGGCACACCTTATCCCCTCTCATCTCAAGCACATTCAGGATGAGCACACCACTAGCTATACATCTCCCAGTCAGATTTCCAGTCTCATCAAGCTTCCACCCAAAGACCAACCATTCTCTCCCATGGTTGATTCCATGGCTAGAGAACTCTTTGCACTCACACTTACTGATGATTGTACTGGTACAGCCCCAAGTTGCATTGAGATAGCAGATTCCCTTCCTTGGAAGATGATATCCATCTCAGACCTTGCTGATAGTCTCACTCACCTCACCATCCAACAATCTGCAAAATTCTCTGTAACCCTCTTCCTTCCACTTGTAGATCAGCCCTCATTGTGGTCAGCAACCCCAGCCTTAGTGATTGGTGGATGCAGATTATGCAAAAAAGACTATTACCATTGCACCATCAAAGCTCACCAGCATTTGAGCAATATTTCAAGCATGCATTCATTGTATCAATCACCTTCTCCTTGGACTGCCTGGCCATCATGTCAACCAGATGCAGCAAGAGGTTCTGACATTGTGGCAGGCCTTGAGAGAGGTCACATGGAATATAGACTCCATCAGCTCAAAGAAAAAAAGTTTGGAAGTTCTGCTAAACGTTTTCGAGCTTCGCATGAAGCCTCTGTTAGCCTTGCACAGGCCTGTGAACATTGACACCAGTATGTGACAATGAACTCAACTTGAGTGCGCTACTAAATTAATGAAACTACACAGGAAAAGAATACCAGCCACCCATTGAATGCATGGATGTGGTTGCACAAGTGACTCTAGCTAGTACTTGGTGTAGTGTGCAGCATTGTCTTGGGTGTTGGCAATGCTGGCGTCAACTTGATCATGAAGGCTCTCTTGCTCCTGCTCTGTATAGCCTTCAAGAAATCTGATGGAATACTCAGCACTACTTATAAAAATGTGATGAAACAGATCCGAGCAACTATTGCCCATGCACTGTCCAAATTCTAACTTGATGCAAAAACAGTTGTCTATGCAGTCTGTGAGGGTCATTCCATCTATCCTCCAACTCATTTGTCTAGCTCCAGTATCCCTGTCTACCCTCCTCACTGTTCAAACTATCCTTTGCCAGAAATCCAGTGTACCAATATTTTACTTGAGACTGGCGCTGATGGGAAAGAACAGCCAAAGAAAACATTTGCATATCATGATTTCAAGGACTATCTTGCAAACCTTCTATTCCATGCTAATAATGAGGTGTTCATGGATTCTGCATGTGATGACCTTTGTGCGTCCTTGTCAACATCACCCCACCTTGTCAAGAATCCTATCGAGGTGCAATTCCTTAGAGAGTTTTGAGGGCCAGACCAGATGAAGCTCTTTGTTGACCGGGGAGAAGAAGAATGGTATGCATTTGTGCTTTATATGGACTTTTTCAACTGAGAAGGGATTGAATCTACGAGGGCCAAGTGTGTCTTTAAAAATCATCTTGATAGCCTACCTCAACCTCCCACTCAAGCACCAATACACACCCGAAAATATGTACCTTGCTGGCATCATTCCAGGGCCCAAACAACCTTCCCTTAACAACCTCAATGACTATGTCTGACCTCCCATCAACAACATGGTAGATGCATGGGACCAGGGGTGCCTCATAAGGGCAAGCTAAAGGTGAAAATGTTAACCATGCCAAAATGTGGCCAGTCATGGGAAAGAGGCATGGAAAGGTACCAATGGACCATGAGTTACCAAGGGATGGCAGCAAATGAAGAGTGACAGGATATGTAAGAAAATAAGGTTCAGAAAAGCAAAGTGCAGGATCAATGTGTGTGAAATGCAAACCAGTGCAAGAATTTAGTCCAGATTCATCAATCCATCAGGAAAATGTCAGCACAGCAATTCTGCTTAGCTATAGGGTGACCAAACAGAGTACAAACTCTTGGCTACAAATTGGTCCCTTAGTCATGTGATTTGACCTAGTATTGGCAGAGATATGGATATGGATATTTTAAGACAGCAATGTCATTAAAAGGGTTTTTTCACTTTTGTACTTGAAATAGATATCTTAGAGATTTCAGATAGATTTGCAATTCTTTAAGTGTATAAACAAAGATACACAATAAATCTTGTGTCTGAGTTTAAAAAAGTTCCCACACTTCTTGATTTCCAACCACCATGGTCAGATCTCTCTCCCTTGTTTAACAACAAAGAGTTCTTTCTTTACTTGATGCTGGTTGCTCTGGTGAAGATATTGCCAAGCAAACTGGTTTCAGCACTTCCACTATATCCAGGCTTCACTCCAAAGAGTGTTCTGCTCTTCCAAAGTCTTTTGGAGGTCATCCTACCAAGCTTTCTATCACCAATATCTATTATGCTCAACATCTCATTTGCACTGAAAAGGCTGAAAATGCTGTCCAGGTGACCAAAGCACTCACCAACATCATTAACCAGCCTCTATCTGCCAATACTGTCTGCCTTCACTTGAAAAAATCAGACATGAAAGCAGTAGTCAAGTTCAAATGCCCTCTTCTCTCTGCTAAGCATTGCAAGGCTCATTTGGATTCTGCTGAAGCTCACAAAGATTGGACTATAGAGGACTGGAAGAGGGTAATATGGTCAGATGAGACTAAAATCAATCACCTAGGGTCAGATGGACATAAATGGGTGTGGAAAAAGCCAGGTGAGGGCCTTAGTGATAGACTTATAGATGAGACTATCAAGTTTGGAGGTGGTTCTGGGATGGTATGGGGTTGCATGACTTGGCGGAGAGTTGGCTATGCTATCAGGATTGATGGTAGGATGGATGGAGACCTTTACCTTCAAATTTTGAAGGATGAACTCCTCAATACTCTGGAGTATTATGGTCTCAATCCTCCTCAAACCATCTTTTAGCAAGACAATGACCTCAGGCATACTTGCAAGAAGGTGAAGGAGTGGCTAGAAGAACAGGAATTTGATACTATGGGATGGCCTGCATAGTCTCCTGACCTAAATCCCATTGAACATCTCTGGGGTTACCTCAAAAGAAGACTGTCAGAGTATGAACATCCTCCTAAAGGGATTTTGGAATTGTGGGAGAGGATTCAGGTGGTTTGGGAAGAGATACCAGTTGAGGAGTGTCAGAAGTTGATTGAAAGCATGCTTAGAAGGATTGAGGCTGTCCTCAAGGCCAAAGGAGGTTATACCAAGTACTAGTAGTACCAAATACCCTTGTCAATTCAAAAGTGAAAAAACCCTTTCAATGATATTGCTGTCTTAAAATAACCATATCTCTGCCAATACTAGGTCAAATCACATGACTAAGGTACCAATTTGTAGCCAAGAGTTTGTACTCTGTTTGGTCACTGTATAGATAAGCGAAATTCCCAGGGGTGTTTGTGGTGCACTTCATGCACTGCATTAGGGTTAAACATTGGAAGGGTTTTTGGAGTCACTATATTCTGGATTTCCTCAAATGTGACCTCTGGTCACTTCTCCAGTTACATCTCTGTGCCTCAAGGTCTTGTCAACCTTGGAGGTAATGTTGAGGAGTGTTACCTTCTCACCTATTCGGCTGTCAATGCTGGGATGTCAACTAGAAGAGGGGAATAGTAAACCCTCTGTGCACTCAATCCGCTATCTGTTTCACCTAGCAGACTCACCCAACCCTTCCAGGACTTCTCCTAGCCTTATCTGCTCTTTCCCTCCAGATGTCCAACCTTCCCCAGGATGCTGTACTTTCCGCCAGTTATCCGCTCTTTCTGCCAGACCTCTGAACTTTCACCTTGTCAATAGTGATGTTCCAACCACTTTCTGTCACAATCAAGTGGTCACCCTCCCATCTGGCTCCTCATTACCTTCTTGTCACTTTCACAAGTGATTCCACTCCTTCCCCTTGAAGATTGCTTGGTCAGCAGTCTCTCAATCCCTAGACTCCAAATCACCTCTGATCCTTGTCAACTTCCACTCATCTCCGCCTCACCTCCATCATCATCTCCACCACAAACCAGTAGTCACCTCTATCAATGATTTTTTGTCATCTCTGTTGGAAGCCTCTGTGCCTTTGTTTTGGGACATGTTAAGTCTGGTTCTTCCAGACAAGTCTGATGAAGTCCGGAGGTGCACGAATGCAAGAGGTCAGAGGTTGGGGTCGGAGGTGTAACAGAGGTACGACAGAAGGTCAGAGGTAGATGGAGGGATGAGGTCATCAGCGCAGGACTTATGTGTCGCACCCTTGCCAGTTCCCTAAGGACCTCGTATTTCAGAGGGGAACGAGAGTAAGGATTGAGAGTGACTCAAAGAAAGTGATTAAGTTGATATTTGAACCAAGGTACTAGAGACAAAGTATGGAGGTTTATATACGGAGGACTCAGGTCCAAATGACTAACTACATGGAAGTTGGAAGTAAATATCCCCATGCTGTGACGGAGGTAAGTATGCCTGGAGCTATGCTACTAAGCAAGACACAGATTTGAAGTTTGTTAGCAATCATGAGTGTCATGCGAAATGAATAATAGGAACAGAGTTAACATTGGAGAAAAGCGGAGAACAAGTCCAGAAAGCAAGAAAGGAGAAAAGGTTGAAATAGACTCAGAGTCGATTCGGAAGCCCAGAGTTGGACTTGATGAAAATCTGGGATATGACAGTATCCCCCTCTTAGGCCTGAACCCCTGAAGGCCATAGAGTGATGATGTGACGAGAGTGGGGGTTTGCATTGGTGTCCAGATTGTGAACATACAGAGTTTGAAGCATCGGAGTCTGAATCATTTAGCAACATGGTATAAATCTGGGCTTTCTCCTTAACTTCTTCCTTAACCATGTCTGACATTACTGACATCAAGAATTGGTCCAATGCATGCCTCACAGAAGATGCGAATGACAATGACAATGTCTGGGACACCAAGGCGAAGGAGCAACGTTGACGAGTGATGGCGAGAAAGGAGGCGGAGGAGCAGCAGAAGGCAGAGGAGGCGTGGAAGAAGGTGGAGGAGGAAGCACGAAAAAGGCAGAGGAGGAGAGAGTGAGACAGGTGGTTGAGGCAGAGAGACAGTGCAAGGTGGCTGAGGACAAGAAATGATGCAAGGAGGCCGAAGAGGTGGCCAAGAGACAGGTGAGTGACCATAGTTCAAGAACAACCAGAACTGACATCGGAATAGGCTGCGGAGGTAGCAGTGCAACAACGTGCCAACAAAGGCAAGGGGCAGGTAGCACCAGACTGTGTCTGGTGCATCAAGAACAATCTTGTGTGTGAGCTGCGAGGAGAATCAAAGGCGACATCCTGCAAGGGATGTTACACGGTCAAGGTGCGATGTGAGTGACCGGAGGAGGAAAAACCCATCTGGCACAGGAAGCAGGGTGATGATGAAATCGAAGAAATCGTGCCACCGCTGAAGAAGCAGCAGTCAGAGGAGGCAGATACAAGCTGGAGTAGCGACGGTATGGCAGAGTTGGCGGAGGTGGGTCATGGCATCGCAAAGGTGCTGACAGAGATGCAGGACAAGATGCGGACAATGAACCACCACATTGCCTGCCATAATCATCTGATGACAATGATGGCGTACGCCAAGGAGGAGCAAGTGTGGAATGTGTGGGGTGGATTGGAGGACAACATGAGCATGTCAGATGACACAGACTTAGGGGAAGCAGCAATGGAATGAATCATCGTGGAGGTGGCAGAGGAGACAGACAAGATGGAGGAAATGGTGAAGGAAGCAGAGGAAATGGAGGAAATAGAGGAGACTGAGAGTGATGCAGAATTTGAAGCAGAGATGGTAGAGTAGTATACTCGTTTGTTGCTGCACTCTTATAAATTGGTTCTCATTGCCTACTTATGAGGTCTGGGTTTGTCCGGATACTGGAGATGGTAATCCGCAACTAATTCTGATACATGATCTAGTTCGGTAGCCAGTAACCTCGAAGTTTCTTCATCAGTACCTTCATATCCTAACCAACGTACAAGATAGAGCAATTTGCAATTCTTGCATCTTCGATCAATTTTCATGTTGAGGATCTCAGAGATCTCAAACTCCGGTTCTCCATCGACTTCGACCGGAGGTGGTGGAGGTTGTATGCAGCTTGGAATGATGTTGGGTACTGAAGGTCCTAGCTGTGAGACGTGAAACACCAGATGTACAGATTTCATAGAGTTGGGAAGACAGAGCATGAGAGAATGGGTACCAGCTTTAGCGATGATTTCGTACAGCCCTAAGTTCTTTTCTGATAGTTTCTTGGATGGCCTAGTTGACCTAAAGTACTTAGCCTTGACAAACACCTGATCTCCAGGTTGGAAGTCCGGAGCTGGAGCTCGCTTGGCATCTGCAGGTCCTTGGTAACATTTTTGAGCATGGTCCATTTTCTCATGTAGGAATTGGTGTAGAGAATCGAGGTTGACTGAGTATTTGAGCACATGAGTGGAGGTGAGATCCCATTCTGGGTGTATGAAGATGTTCGGATGGTAGCCCTTGTTCGCGAAGAATGGAGAGACACTGGTGGTAGTGCTAGGAGCATTGTTGTATGCGAACTCTGCAAGGGGCAGAAGTTTGGACCAGTTATCCTGTTGGTAGTTGCAATAAATGCGCAGGTATTGTTCTAGCGTCTGATTCATACGCTCCGTTTGGCCATCACCTTCCGGATGATAACCGGAGGTAAAGTGTAGCCGGATATCAAGGGCCTTTCCTAATGATCTAAAGAAGTGTGACATGAACTCAGAACTTTGATCAGAGGTGATGTGGGAGGGAATGCTGTGCTTCGAGAAGACATTCATCAAAAACAACTTAGCTAACTCCAGAGAAGTTATGGTGTCCATTGTTGGAATGAATATGCATTGCTTAGAGAGGTGGTCGATGATGACGAGGATAGTGGAGTAATCAGAGGAAACCGGAAGCTGTTCGATGAAGTCCATTGAGATGGAGTTCCACAGGCATTCAGGGATTGGGAGTTGTTTTAGCAGACCGTATGGTTTGTGTCTAGGAACTTTAGCACGTGTGCAGGAGGTACAGGAGGACATGTATTCCTTAACAAATGTCCTGATTCCTGGCCAAGTGTATTCACAGCGGATAAGCTCCAAGGTACAGTTTTGTCTGAAATGTCCGGAGAGTGGATGATCATGCTTGAACCAGAGAACACGAAGTCAGAGGTCATCAGCATCAGGCACGTAGATGCGATTATCTAGATGTAGGAAGCCTTCAGCATCGATAGACCAATGAGAATCAGGTGTCGGAGGGGTGGACATATGTACAGAGGCCACTGAGTCTGAGGGGAGAGTGGAGAGAATGTTGTTGTGGAGGTTTTCGACATCAAAGATGGAGCTGGCTCAGAGGACCAGAGCTGCTAAGTAAGTGGCTTGTAGGGACGCAGCGAGTTGCTCCTGGGTGAATACTGGGCGGAAGTTGTGTGGATTGACGCAAGTGTAGTCCTTATCCCCCTCTTTGGGGTAGATGTCCCAGCATCTAGTGAGGGAATCAGGTTTCATGCCAAGGTGACCAGGGTGAAAGCAGACAACCATATTGAATCTGGAGAGGAACTCTGACCACCAGGCTTGCCAGTGAGTCAGGAGCTTGGTTATAGTGAAGTATTTGAGGTTCTTGTGGTCGGTGACGACGTCGACTGGAAGCATGGAACCTTCAAGATAGTGTCACCAAGCCTTGAAAGACTCATGAATGGCAAGTAACTCCTTATCATGGGTGTCATAATTGAGCTCAGGAGCTGACAGCATCCTAGAGTAGTAGGCGACAGGCCGGATTTCCTCGTCTGGGCATCGGAGAGAAAAGATTCTGGCTATAGCATAGTTGGAAGCGTCGGTTTCTACAATCATAGGAGTGTCAGGAATCCAATGAGTAAGGATAGGTGCGGATGTGAAGGTGTCCTTGAGTTTCTGGAATGCAGAGCGACAATTGTCAGAGAATGACCATGAGATGGCTTTGCGGGTCAGGCAGATCAAAGAAGTGACTATGGCAGAGTAGTTGTCAATAAATTGATGGTAGAAGTTAGCAAAACCTAAGAAGGACTGTACATCCTTGACTTTACGAGGTTTGGGCCAATCCTGTATGGCTTGGACTTTCTCGGTGGACATGGTAAGTTCGGCCGGAGATAGGCAGTATCCAAGGTACTCAGTAGAGTCAGTGTGAAACTCACACTTCTCAGGTTTCGCATAGAGGTTGTGTTTACGGAGTTGTCAGAGGACCTCCCAGACATGCTCCTTGTGGGTGGACTTGTCTGTGGAGAATATCAGGATGTCGTCCAGGTAGATGATCACGTAGATGTCGAGTAGATCTGCAAAGATTGTATTCATGAACCACTGGAAAGCAGCAGGGGCGTTCGTGAGACTGAAGGGCATTACCAGCCACTCATATGAGCCATAACATGTGTGGAAAGACATTTTCCATTTGTCGCCCTCAGCGATGCGGACCAGATGGTATGTGTGCCAGAGGTCGATTTTGGTATAGATCTTAGCGTTGCTCAGAGCGTCTAGGAGGTCGGAGATGTGCGGAAGTGGGTAACAGTCTTTCTTCATGATCTTGTTCAGTCCTTGAAAGTAGACGCAGAGGCAGAGTGAACCATCCTTCTTGCAGACAAACAGGACCAGAGCAGCATGAGCGGAGGAAGAGGGACAGATGAATCTGTTAGCAAGGTTTTTGCTGAGGAACGTACGAAGTGCCTCAAGCTCTGTGGAGGAAAGGGAATAGAGTGTACCAAGGGGAGGAGAGATACCATCTTCCAAATTGATCTTTAGATCGTGTTCATGATGAGGAGGTAGCATGGATGCTTTGCTCTTGCTGAAAACATCAGTGAACTCATGGTAGTCCAGAGGTATACCAGAGAGGTCTACTGGATCGTCGGAAGTGGTGGAGGAATGGAGGTTACTCTCCTTGGTGCGGATTTGGAGACTGAATTCGACAGAGCCTTCCAGGCGACAAGCTAGTGCAAATGCAGGTGCACTAACAAATGCAATAGGAGGGGCTTTGCGATCATGGAAATGTGGTGGATCAGGAGAGTCAGCCGGAGGTAAGACCGGAGGCTGTGGGGGTGAGCTTGGAGGTGCTGGCATGGCTTGCACAGGTGAATGGAACAAGATACTGCTCATAACCCAATCAATCAACAGATTGTGGCAGGTGAGCCAGTTGTGTCCTAGAACAAGAGAACAGGAGCCATCAAGTGGGGTGACATATAATGTTGTCGGAGTGATATCACCAGTTTTGAAACAGATAGAGATGTCAAGAGCTTGGGTGATGGTTGAATTCGTAGTGCCATCGAAAAGCCGGAGTTGAAGTGGAGGTATGGAATAGGTCGGAAGTCCATGATTATTAACAAAAGTCATATCTATAAAACAATCAGAGGATCCAGAATCTATGAGCGCTGAAAACGAAGGAATATCATAGGCAACTAGAGAGACAGTGGGTATGAGGGATTTGGGATCAGAGAGAGCAGATGTGTTGAGTCGAATCTCCTTTAGTGCGTGGTTGTTGTCAATGCAACCTCCAGACCACATGGAGCTGCGGAGGTTGTGGACTATTTTTCCAACTCCTTAGAGTCAACCGGTTTGTCTTCTGGGGGTGCAGTGGTAGTGGCCACACAAGCCTTTGAAGCCTTTGAGGAAGACTTCTTGCAGTCCTTTGCCATGTGACCAGCTAGGCCACAGAACATGCAGAGTTTCTCATCAAAGTGACGTTGGTGTTCAGTGGTGGTGAGTTTGCCATCTGTGCTGAGTTTCAATGAGAGGTCGGGTTTGGGGGCAGAGGTATTGGCAGACTTGCCCTTAGACTTGGAAGAGTCCTTGGACTTGCCACCAGAATTATTTGAGGTGGACGATGATGTGGTGGGAGTGGGAGCGGAGGAATGGGAGGACGAGTTATTGGGTGTCGAACCAGAGGCCTTAGAAGTGTGGTTGACTTCTTCTTTGCACTCCCAATACCTGTGGTTGATTTGTTGTGCTAGAGTGCGCATTGCGTAGATGGTATCAGGCTTGCCCTGACGTGCGATCTCATCCTTGATGTGATCTGGAAGTCCATTGTAGAAGCTCTGGCGGAGTGCACCAGAACCCCACTCGTGGACTTGGTTCGTGAGTCGATTCCACTCGACAATGTATTTGCTGATGTGCTGATTATCGCACATGCGCAGTTGCTTGAGCTGAGCCTCTGCTTCAGCAACGGGGTCATGGGGGCCACAGTTGGCCTGGAGCTCATAGAGGAACAACTGCCAGTCGTCCATCCAGAGCAGGCGATGCTCCAGAGCTACATCTCCGAGTAGGTCCAGCTTGAAGTAGCCCAGGGCCATGCCCT
>JBBPOF010000481.1:0-22721 GCA_038091315.1 Porphyrellus cyaneotinctus | reverse complement strand
TGGATGAAGGGACAGAGGATGAAGAGGATACCGTACATTTCACCTTACAGAAATCAATCGATCCGTCGAAATTCACGCACCTATTCCGTATCAAGCCAAAACTCAATGCGACCAACTACGCAATATGGACTGACGCTATCCTACGTGCGCTCCAAACCGTCTCGCTGCACGTCTACCTAAAACATGACTTTGCCATGCCGAAAGGCAATACGGCTGACACCAAGCACCACCCCGTGCGTTGGCAGAAGGCGAATTTATTCGTCTGCTCGGTATTAACGGCCACAATGACAGAGGAATGACAGCAGGAGATTGGACACTTATCAACGGCGGCGGAAATATGGGCAGAGGCACGTCGACTCTATATGGGCACGACGGCAACCGACTGGACGTTAACCATCACTGCGCTTGTCACCACCCACTACACAGATGGCGAGGATGCAGCAGCACACATTACAAAAATGAAAACATACCGTCATGACCTGCTCATGATGCAGCGCGATATTGATGACGAGCTATTCGCTTGTTTTCTACGCATATCCATGCCATCGAGCTGGAACTACGTATTCGCAGCCCTACCGGAACACTACACATCAGCCGAAGTCGAACGGCGCATCCGAGATGAACACGGAGTATGCACATCGCAAGGCGCAGGCACCAGCCTACAAGCAGTGTGCTCCAAGAAGAGCCGCCCACCTATACCAGGCCAACCCTACTGCGACAACTGCAAGATCCCTGGCCACTGGACCAGGAATTGCTACTCACCTGGTGGTGCGATGCATGGCAAATCACGGGAGACCAAGTCGAAGAAAGAGGAGGGGGCGACAGACGACAAAGATAACAAGTCGAAAGATGAATCCAAGGCTAAAGGCAAAGCTAAGCCCAAACCCACATTGGGGAAATGGGCGAACCAAGCCATTGCTGAGGACGTCAACAATGAATCGGAACAAAAACAATCCGACAGCGACTTATCGGCATACCTCGCCGCATCGAACTCGTCCCACTCCCGCTTTGGCTGGATCCTAGACAGCGGATCAACAAACCACATCTGTACCGAACGTTCAGCATTCATCACATTTACCCCGACAAACGACACCATCAAGGGCATCGTTAAAAACGGCCCAACCTTACAGGTACTCGGTGTTGGCACCGTGCTCATTAGGGTATCGGTGAAAGACAGAGCAGATTGAACCATAAAACTACTCGACGTAAGCTACTGCCCCAACGCCCGAGATAACCTCATGTCGGAAGGCCGGATGGACCGACGCGGTATGGAGATAACAAAGCGGAATGGTCAACTTGTAATCAAAAACCCGAAGGGCGAGACCATCATGGAAGGCCACCTACGAGGTAACCTATACGAGATTGACAGCGCAATCGCGCCACCTACCGCACATTATGATGCTGCATTCGCTGCACGCACCCCACCAAACCTCGATCTATGGCACGCTCGATTGGGCCACATCAGCCTGAAGAGCCTACGCTATCTCGAATGCCATCAACTTGTTACTGGACTCGACCTATACGGAGACGGCGACCTTGCACCCTGTAATGGATGTGCGAAGGGCAAGCACCATCAAGCCCCATTCCCTGTCGCTGCCACTAACCGTGCTACTGCTATCCTCGAACGGCTCCACATGGACCTACAAGGGCCATTTGACAAGTCAATCCAAGGCTATACATATACACTCGGCGTAATCGACGATCACAGCTGAAAAGGTTGGAAGGAGTATCTAAAACATAAAGACGAAGCTCCGCCCCTCCTTAAAGCATTAATCCAACAGCTCGAAACTTCCACAGACCGACGTGTCAAGTACATCCATTCTGACCACGACGGTGAATTTATCGACTCGAAACTACAAGCTTTCTTCCGCGAGAAAGGCATCACACACGAAATGACTGCGCCACATACACCACAACAAAATGGCATGGCCGAATGATTTAATCAGACTACTCATGAGAGCGCCCTTGCTATGCTCGAGGATGCCGAGATGTCACGCGGATTCTGGCCGGAAGCGCATGCCTACGCCAACTATGTGTGCAACTGCAGTCCGACAAAGGCACTCACCTGCTCCACCCCCAATAAGACCTTCTATGGCAAGAAGCCTAGTGTGGCTGCACTGCGTGTTTTTGGCTCTCGCTGTCATGTTCGGGTTCCACCTGAGCAACGCCAGAAACTCGATGCACACTCCATTGATGGCATCTTCTGTGGTCTCGAATGCCAGTCCAAGGCCTACAAGGTCTGGGTCCCCAGCAAGCATAAGTTCGTTGCCTCACACGACGTCATCATCTATGAAAAAGTACCTATACTCGATGACGACAATGAACCACTGCTGCCGCCGACTGCTCCCACGCAGGGGGTGTCACCATCACCATCTGTCCCCGCTCGGTTTGAGGGGGTGTCATCGGATTTCATCAATCCGACCGGCAACACAACTGAACTCTCCCTTGTACCTCCTGTGTCGCCACCTCCTACCCCTGCATTACCGCCTTGTCCACCTTCTCTTCCACCACCCACACAACCACCTGCTTCCGAACCCAAACCCGAACTGGATCCAACACCACGTCCGCTTCGCCGATCAGAACATGTTACACATCCGTCCTGGAAAAAGGAAGCAGCTGATAAACAAAAAGAGAAAGAGGAAAAAGAAAAGGCTGACCGTAAAGCACAGCAAGACACACACACGACAGAACGAGAAACTGACTCGGACCCAGTAAAATCGACTTATATCGGCAATGTCGCACAACTCGCATATCTCGCTGCACATGGTGATGACATACCACATAGCTACAAAGAAGCGGTATCAGGCAAGCATGCAGATAGATGGTGGACCGCGATGCAGGAGGAGATGGACATGCTACAGAAACGAGGGACCTGGAAACTTGTTGACAGGCCGAAAGACCGTAAGGTCATGGGCTGCCGATGGGTATATGCCATCAAGTATGGCCCAAATGGCAACATCCTACGGTACAAAGCGAGACTCGTCGCCCAGGGATACTCTCAAATTCCTGGACTCGACTACAGTGACACATTTTCGCTGACTGTCTGACTCGACTCCCTTCGAGTCATTCTCCACTATGCAGCGGCACATGGATGGCATTGTGGCCAAGACGATGTAACCGGCGCACTCCTACATAGTAAAATTGACCACGAAATCTACATGCACCAACCCGATGGTTTCAACGATGGCAACGGACGAGTAGCAGCACTTCTGCTCAGCTTATATGGTATCAAGCAAGGTTCTCATCTATGGAACAAATACATGAATGAATGCTTGACATCGAATGGATTCGTCCGTCTAATCCCTGATTACACTGTCTATACGCGTCAAACTGAAATTGGCCGCTCGATCACTGCAATCCATGTTGACAATGCCCTTACTGTCGCGAACACAAAACGCATGCTTGCTGACACTCGTGCACTGCTCCACAAACTATTCGAGATGAAAGAAGAAGATCCTGATTGGCTCATGGGATTCCAACTTCTCGATGACCGAAAACAGTGCACTGTCACCATCTCGCAAACTGGATACATCGATACGCTACTCAAGCGCCACCAAATGGAGTCATGCACACCTGTGTCCACTCCCATGGAGTCCAGCCTACTGCTGACGAAGAGGGATTGTCCAAGCACCAACGAGGAAAAGGCCGAAATGGTGAAATTCCCGTACCGAGAAGTACTTGGCGCCATCACCTGGCTCGCCATAGTGTCCCATCCCGACCTTGCATTCGCTGCCAGCTACTTGGGTCAATACAGCGCGAACCCTGGCAAATCACACTGGAAGGCGCTACAGCGTGTCCTTCGCTATCTACGAGGCATGCGCGACCTCAGGCTCACACTCGGATGTGTCAGCGATGTTGATCCTGACACACTCACTGGATACACAGACGCAAACTGGGCGCGCGACATCGACGACTACCATTCAACATCTGGCTACCTATTCAAGCTCGGCGATGCAACCATCTCATGGAACAGCAAAAAGCAGTCCACCATCGCCAGTTCAACAACAGAAGCTGAGTATATTGCAGCGTCGCACAGTGCTAAACAGGTGATGTGGCTGCGCCAGCTTCTCGTCTATACAGGCATCGTCGGCGAACCACCTCCGCCCACTACGCTGTACGTCGACAATACGGGTGCTATCGCGCTTACCAAAGAACCTCGTTTCCATTCCCGCACTCGCCATATTCCGATACACTATCACCTCATTTGAGAATATGTGGAAGACAATTTGCTCAGTATACAATACATACCCACTTCCGAGATGCTCGCCGACGGGTTTACAAAACCACTCCCTGGCGATGGACACCGAAAACTTGTTGATGGACTTTACTTACGCTCGGACTAAGGGGGTGTGTTGGAGATCAGCCCGTACGTAGTAGTTAGTGTACACTTCCTTTTTCAGATTACTCAGACTATACGCTATGCGTCGTTTCCTGCTTTTCCTCCAGTCTCATTCACTCGACTGGAGGTAAGCCCTATACTCTACATTATACCACAGTCCTTACTGATTGTACCTAGTTCACTAAAGCTCACTCGTTAGGTACAGCAATGCAGTCTCATTCACTCGACTGGAGTTCACTAAAGCTCACTCGTTAGCTCCAGTTGCTCCGCACCTCTCGCCAGACGCTTTTCAGTTCGGAAGCCTATTGGTGATGTTTATGAGCCACAGCGGACAGCTGGACTTGGTGATGAAGTCCATACTGATGTCTGGGGACCATCTCCTGTGCTGACACCTGGGAAACATGGGTACTATGCCTCATTTACGGATGATCATACATGCTACACTCAAGTCAATCTGATGTTCACAAAGTCCAATACTTTCTCGGCTTACCTTGAATTTGAGTCCTGGTTGAAGATGCAGCATGGTGCTGTTGTTAAGTGCCTTTGTTCTGATCATGGGGGGGGAGTACCTATCTGATGAATTTACTCATCATTTGAAGAATGCTGGTATGGAGCGCAAGCTCACCACTCATGACACACCGGAACATAATGGTGTAGCCAAGCATCTTAACTGAACTCTTGTTGAATGCGTGCGCACAGTTTTGCATGCAAGCAGACTACCAAAGACACTTTGGGGTGAGGCATTGTTGCATGTTGTCTGGGTTAAGAACTGGTCAGCCACTTGAGCGCTGGATGGCAAAACTCCTTACAAGATATTGTATGGGAAGAAACTGCACCTTGGTGATCTTCTAGTCTGGGGCGCCAAATGTTGGATCTTGGATTGCACCAGATTGAAGTTAGATGACCACACTAAGAAGAGTCATTGGGTAGGATATGACGCTGAGTCTACAGCTCACCATATCTATCTACCAGATTGCCATGCCATTGTTGTTGAGTGCAATGTTACCTTCCAAAAGGATGGAGGGAATATTTCGAGCCAACTCGATGGTGCATCTGCTGATGAACTCCACAGCAATCAATCCAGTGTACCTGTTAATCCCACAGTTCACATACCCATAGCCTTGACTCCAGGTGCTGCATTGCCTGTAGTGCCTGGGATGAACCCTCAACTGGACCATCTCAGAGTTGACTTTGAAGATTCCTTGGGAGTGCCACTGTGATGATTGAATTGTCAGCGAATCAAATCCCCTTACATTCATGCATTGCACAGCAGGGAAGGGACTCACAATGGACATGGGGGTGATCCTTTACTACCTCATGGGATACAACCGGTTGGGAGCATCGATGAAGGTCATGAGAAAGTTGTAGGTGATGCCACAGCTTCAATGGTGTGGGAACTGGATGATGCCAATGCAGTGTTTGTGCTGCTAACTGGACATGTGGACACTGAGGGCCTGGAACTGATGACGATCAATGAGGCTAAGACACACCTGGATTGGCCCAAGTGGAACAACATAATCCAAGCTGAGTTGAAGAGTCTGGCCGATGCACATACATGGGACATGGTCAAGCATCCAAAAGATGTGAACATTGTAAGCTGCAAATGGGTTTTCAAAATCAAGAAGAATGTGGCAGGCAAGATTGATAAGTACAAAGCATGTTTGGTGGCACATGGCTTCACACAGCAATACGGTGTCAACTATCATGAAACATATGTGCTGGTTGCTCAACTTGCCTCTCTTCATCTCATTTTAGCTATTGCAGCACGACACAACTGGGACATCGATGTTTTTGATTTTTACAGTGCATTTCTCAATGGGAAATTGAATGACGATGAGGTGATCTACATAGAGTTGCCCCCAGGCTTCAACAAGCAAGGTTGTGATCTCATTGCATGTCTTTGCATTGCTCTTTACAGTTCGAAACAAGGGGTGCTGAAGTGGTATCAACATCTGTCTGGTACCCTCACTGAACTTGGCTTCACATGGATGGAGGCAGATTGGGGAGTGTTCATTGCACGGATTGTGGAACACATTCTCATTCTTGCATTACACATTGATGATTGCACAGTGACAGGTAGTTCCCCTGATCTTATCCAGTCATTCAAGGGTGAAATCAGCTCACAGTTCCAGATTACGGATTTGGGGCCTATTAGTTGGCTACTCGGGATGAAGGTGTCACAGGATCGCAGTGTGTGTACCATCTCTTTGTCCCAGGAACTGTATATCAATGCAATCCTCACCAAGTACAATTTTGCTGATGACAAACCGGTCTCCATACCCCTTGACCTGCATCTCCAGTTATCCGAAATGTAGTCTCCAAAAACTACTAGTGAAGTTGCATGTATGCATAGCATTCTTTATCAGGAGGCCATTGGGTTGCTGATTCATCTTGCTACTGGAACTCAACCGGATATTGCGTTCGCTACATATTTCGTATCACAGTTTAATGTGAATCCTGGATGGGATCACTGGGAAGCTGTGTGTTATGATTTACCCTTATCCTTTTCTTTTTCTCCTTTTATTTGACATAACTAAGCCCTATTCGGACTTATCTCCTTTCTTTCACAATGACTCATCCCCATTCCATCACCATCAGTCATGTGCCACTTGCTTTGTCATCGCTTCCTTCCATCACATTCCATCCAGTTCCTTTTCGCTTACTCAGCTTGTCTTTCCATGCCTGCCCTTAAGCTTCCTCTGTAGTACTTAAGTTGCCGCTCTGGCACCCCTTATCCCCAAGCTAGACCTACTCAATACCTGCCTTGTACTCTACTTGGCCAATAGTAGCTCTCTCGCTCACTCCCTCGTCACTCCCTTTGAGTGGACATCCCTTGAAACCCTCATAACATCCATGGTTGTTGGACTCTTTCTTCAAATCATCGAACCCTTGACCCTTGGAGCTACGCCCCTCAAGTCTACGTCAGTCACTACCCATGACTGTCATAACAAAAGGTCTAGCTTCCCTCTCGAACGGCCCTATCATCAAATAGGCCACCCATCCATCGAACCCCTTGAACGTAAGATGTGGTGCCTCTTCATGAGTGCCCCCTTACACCCCAACCATTGATCAAAGACAATCACCGATAACCCCCTCGTTTATGGGCTACCAACAACAAATCATCACCACACCCTCGACCCCATCCGAAAACTCTGAAACATCTGAACTATATGATTCAGACAACCACCTTCCTTCTGCCAATGAGGAAGATCCCACACTAGACCTAGCGCAGCAACTATACATAAGTGCCACTCTTCCACATTCCCCCAGTCCACTATCTGCTCCTCCTACCCCTCCTTGCATCCCTACCCCGCCCATACCCATGTCATCATTGAAACCCACTGAACTGTGCCTCGGCGCTCCTGAACCCTTCGATGGAGACTATGAAAAAGCCATTCCATGGCTTGACACTGTTGCCATTTACCTCCTCATCAACCAAGATATATACACCATTGACCCAAAATGAGTGGGATTTGCCCTATCATTTATGACCAAAGGAGCCGCCCAAACCTGGGCTGCCACCTATTGCACCAAATACCTCTCTGCCACCCCTCCCTTGCTCAGGATGTGGGCAGATTTCCAAACTGAGTTTAAAAAGGCATTTGAACACCACGATGTTGTTGGAAAAGCCATTTACTGGCTCTTCACCACCCGCATGACCAAGAAAACCAAGAACAACAAGGAAACCTGGGAACTGTCCCTCGTTGAATACAATGCCCAATTCAAAAACAAAGTAGCCATTGCCAACATTACCACTGAGGAAGTCCTCATCAGATACTATGCCGCTGGAATCCCTCCTTGGATCATGAGGAGAATCATGACTGCTGGCAATACTGCCCCCACCAAAATTGCTGAATGGTATACCAAGGCTGAAAGGCACCAAACCCAATCTGACCATGCTGATGAAATCACCGGTTGGAACCAAAATGCTGGGTGAACCTTCTGCCCCTTTACCCAGAACTCCCCTGCTCCTGCTAAAGACCCCAATGCCATGGACCTAGATGCCGTCCAGATCACTAAACTCACCCCTGAAGAATGCAAGCACTGTCGCAATGAAGGTTGCTGCTTCTGCTGCTGACAGAAAGAACACATGTCCTCTGCCTGTCCTGGTACCTCCTCCACCCCCACTCCCAAGAAATGCGTCCAGAAGGTTGCCAAAGAAGACCTCCCCAAACTGGAAGAAATAGAGGACAATGATGATGACGATGAAGCAACTGTCCATCAGATCTCCTTCGCCTCCCAGGATTTTTAAAGAGGGAAGATTTGGCGATGCAATCTTCCCCCCATTCGTATACCTGTGCACCTGTAATAGTATGCTCTGAAACCAAAGCAATACGAATCCCTGCTCAACTCATCATACCATTGCACACAATGAAAGTCGTTGACACTCGTGCCCTCATTGACAGTGGGGCCAAGATCTCCTGTATAGACTGGGCCTTTGTCTGAAAGAACAGGCTACCTACCACTTGTCTCAAAGACCCCATCCTCATCCGAAATGTAGACCAAACTGACAACAAGGGAGGATGAGTCCTCTTCACCACCAACCTCTTCCTAAATATTGAAGGAATCGCTCAGCGAATCACCTTCTACATCATGAACTGTGGCAAGGAAAACCTCATCCTTGGCCTCCCCTGGCTCCACAAAGCCAACCCTAGCATCGACTGGTCCCGAAGGACCATTTCCCTTTCAGAGTCCATTGACGAATCAAAAGCACTATACTCCCTTTACGCATCCGACAATGAATGATATGAATGAAAATTTGTTAGACTGCCACCTTCCCCTCATCAAGTACATGTCACTCCAGAAACAGACCAGGAACTGTATGACTTCCTTGGAGTAGAGTTGGAACAGCAATGGAACCACTGAGCCACACAGAACTACACACTCCATCGTGTAATCAATGCTGGAGCAGAGACCATCAGCAGGTTCATCAAATGCAATGGGTGCATCATCCCTGCCTCCACCATTGCGAAACTAACACACGCCACCAAACTCGCTATGGCCGCCGAAGCTGCCAAACCCAAAGCAACCCTTCCCCCAGAGTATACTGACTTTGCCTCCATCTTCGAGGAACCATCCACTGGACAACTTCCCCCATCCAGACTCTATGACCACAAGATTAATCTCAAAGAGTCCTTCACCCTGAAAATTGGAAAACTCTATCCCCTCTCCCCAGACGAAAAAGAAGCAACCGAGAAGTTCTTAGAAGAAAACCTAGCCACAGCAAAAATCCGACCTTCAAAATCCCCCCAAGCCACCCCCTTCTTCTTTGTCAAAAAGAAAGATGGCAAGCTCCGGCCCTGCCAAGATTACTGACATCTCAATGAACACACCGAACACAATGCTCCCACTCCCCCTCATTGGTGACCTCATAGATAAGCTGAAGGACGCTAAGGTCTTCACCAAGTTCGACATGCAATGGGGGTATAACAATGTCCATATCAAGGATGGGCACAAATGGAAAGGGGCCTTCCTCACTCACAAGGGGCTATTCGGGCCCATGGTCATGTTCTTCAGAATGAACAACTCCCCCGCCACATTCCAACACTTCATGAACGACTCCTTCCACGATATGATCGCAGAAGGATGGCTCGTGATCTATATGGACGACCTACTCATAGCATCCCCTGATGATGCCACCCATACCAAACACACCAGATGCGTTCTTGAACGCATGAAAGAGCTGGACCTCCACCTTCACCTTGAAAAATGCAAATTTGCCACCTCTGAGGTTGAATACCTCAGAATGATCATGAAACCAGGAACCCTCGCCATGGACCCTGTCAAACTCGATGGGATTGCTGCCTGGCCTATCCTCACTACTATAAAACAAGTTCGCTCCTTTCTAGGCTTTGCCAGCTTCTACTGGCGATTCATTCAGAACTATTCCACCATTGCATGCCCCCTCATAGACCTCACCAAGCTCACCCAGAAATGGGATTGGTCCTCCACTTGTCAACACGCTTTTGACACCCTTAAAAAGTCATTCCTTAGCCAACCTGTCCTCTGACTCCCTGACCCTAACACCCCCTTTGCAATTGCCACCGATGCCTTAAAGTTCGCTTCTGGAGGGATCCTCCTACAAGCCAATTCCAATGGCGAATGGCACCCTTGCTCTTACCTCTCCCAATCGTTCTCCTCTGCCGAACGCTATGACATCTATGACAGGGAACTTCTCACTGTCATCCACGCCCTACACTACCTTCACAGCTCCCCATTTCCCATCCAGACTTTCACCGATCATAAAAATCTTACATATGTACTTCCACCAACCCCAGAACCTTAATTGTCGACAAGCCCACTGGCTGCTTGATCTCTCGAACTTTGACCTCAAAATGATTCATGTCCCCAGAACCTCCCTGGCAGGACCTGATGCCCTCTCCTGCAGCCCTGATCATCTCCCCACATCCGACCTTGATAATGAAGGAACCACTCTCCTCCCGCCATCACTCTTCGTCCGTGTCATTGATGCTGCTATGTGCAACCACATCCAGAAGTATTCTAAGGATGACCCCTTCCTCATCACCGCCCTCCAGGCTATCAACGAAGACATTCCCCCACCTTTCCGCTCTCATCTCACAGATTGGCAACTCCGCGACAGTGTCCTGACTTATCAGGATCACATCTATGTCCCTCCCTCTGATGACCTCCGCCATGACATCCTCCACTGCTGCCATGACCATGAAACTGCAGGCCACCCAGGATTCCTCAAAATCCATTGACTCGTTGCCACCAAGTACTGGTGGCCTGGTCTCGCCCACTTCGTCTGCAAGTATGTCGAAGGCTGTGCTACCTGCCAAGCCAACAAGGTCAACACGCACCCCATGTGTCCCCCTCTTTCTCCCATAAAGTCGCATGCCTCCTAACCCTTCCAGCAGATCCCCTGTGATCTCATCATGGATCTCCCTAAATCCTCCAGCTTCAATTCCCTCTTGGTCGTGGTGGACCATGGCCTCACAAAAGGGGTAATCCTTTGCCCCACTAGGAAGTCCGTCACCACAGAAGGGATTGCCTCCCTCTTTTTCCACAAAATATACAAATGCTTTAGCCTATATGACAAGATTATCTCCAACCGTGGCCCTCAATTCACCTCTTCCTTTGCCAAAGAACTTGGCTGCCTCTTGAACTATGACCTCTCCCTATCCACCACCTATCACCCCCAATCCAATGGAGAAACAGAACATGTCAACCAGAAAGTTGAAACGTTTCTGTGGATCTACTGTGGATCACACACAGCTTCTTGGGCTGATTCTATCACCCATGCAGAATTCACACACAACCACTGCCCTCACTCCATTACCGGCAAATACCCTTTCTATCTCATGATGGGATATGAACCCCATGCCCTACCCTCCATCCTCCCAGAATCCTCTGTCCCCGTGGTTGAAACCTGCCTCAAAGCATTATCTGTTGCTTGAGACGAAGCTCTCACTGCTCATGAACTCACCCAACAAGTCATGACTTCCCACGTCCGCTCTAAATTCAAACCATTCCCAAAAGGAAGTAAGGTTTGGCTAGAAGCCTGCAACCTGAAATGTGACCTTTCATCTCTGAAATTCGCCCCCAAACAAGAAGGACCCTTCACTATCACCAACGTCCTATCTCCCCTATCATACAAACTTCAACTCCCCAAGATGTGGAAGATTCATCCCATGTTCCACACATCTCTCTTATCACCCTATCACGAAAACCCCGTCCACAGCCCGAACCATCTGAAACCTCCACCTGACCTTATCAATGGAGAAGAAGAATACGAAATTGATAAGCTCCTGTGCCACCGTGGTTCCCCTTCTCACTGCTCCTTCTTGATCCAATGGAAGGGATACACAGCTGAAGAAGACTCTTGGGTCCCCAAATTCGATTTAGAACATGCCAAGACCCTCCTCCATGCTTATAAATGCTCTCACCCCAAAGCCTTTCCTCCCAGCACCTGAAAATGACCTACCCTTCCACCACCAACACTGTCTGCTCCTGCTGTTACGATTCAGTATATGTGCGCCTCCGTTTTTCTTATATCATCTCTTTTCTCTACTTTCGCCCTCCCTGGGATGCTAACGCCAGGTCGAGACGACTTCCTTCTTCTCTTTAACCCTGATGGTTTTAGCGTCATTGCGTTACCTTGAACGCAATCCCCACGCCGTTCTCTTCTCTATTGCCGGTAGGGGATACGCACTTACTTTGATTCTCTTATCTATGGACAGCCTTTCTCCTCTAAGTGATTCTCTCGCATCACTTACGTTTCCCCTAGTTACCATCATGACTCATTCGTGACTCATCGTTCTATCTGCTTCCTAGATGTTCTATTGATTAGTCATCCACAGTAGTTCACAAGTACTTATACCGAGCTGCCTGTACCTAGTTCCGTATTCTTGATCTGTGCAATACAACGTTCATTGTACGCTCTCAAGTCTCTCCTCGACCTCAGTCTCGTCCGACTAGAGGAACTCTTGACCTTGACTCCTTGACTTGTCTTCTGTCGTAGCTTTGTTCTATCGGGGACGCTGTGTCTCTTCGTGAGTACCTCCCTCGAGACAAACAGAGAACGCTCGACGTACAGTGTACGTTTCGCGTAACACCCGAGTCCCACTTGCCCACTGCCTGTTCATATTTGGGGACTTGCCAGTTGCCCATTGCGGCAGTGTAATAAACAGGTGTGTGAGGGTAGGATTGGTATGGCGTTGGTGTGGGTCCCATGTAGAATGGTGGTGGTGCCATTTGAACATAGCGGACAGATGCAGGCGGTGGCCTCATCATTGATCTACATAGCATAGAGCCCACAATTTGGTGCCATCTTGTTTTGGGGGGCAGTAGAGGGTTAGTAGCAGTGCACATGTTACTCGTGTGAGGGGGGTCAGTGATCATACCACAGTTGTAGCATTCACCTGAACCAATATTGGCTGTCCCTGGTCTGAGGGGGTAGGGACGTTCAAGGCTGGGTGTGGTTTGATCATACAGTAGTCCTGGTGCCAATTGGTGATGTCCACCTCGTATTGGTGATGCCCTGCTTCTGTGTTGGTATGACATGGAAGTATTGTGGCTTGTTCTAAGATCTGCATCCAAGTCAGTGGTACTCCCTGGGCAGAGGAGAGCCTGGCATGCTGGGTCCCTTGGGCCAGAATTTGCCCAATTGGTGTTGCGGTCTGTTGGGGATGAGTCAAGCCAGTTTGAGGGGGACGTGTCACTGGCTGGGAGATATGGATGCACTGAAGTGCCTTGATGGACTGCTTCAGAGCTATTATTTCATCGTTCCTTTCCTTTTCTACCTGTAGTTGACTGTGGGGGATTGCACGCACAGCAGTAATGAAGTCCTCCCATGCATCGTACTCCTCTGTTAGTTGGTTTTGCAAGACCTTGGGTGAGCGCATGATAGCATGGCTGATGAGGGTGCCATTTACATCGCCCATGCTTAACACAAGGTGCATGACTTTGTCTGCCCATATGTTCTGTCCATAGTCTCCTACTCCACCGTTGTCTTTCCAGGTTCCAATATCTTCTTCTTTCAAAATGAGGGTGGAGATACATTCATGCTGCTGGGCCTGCATCCAGACTGGACAATGTTTGGGGGGCCAGCACGTCAAGAAGGCAGTGTGCAGGGTTTCAATAGTGGTTGACTTTTCGCACTTCCATCCAGTTGTCTGGCAGGCCAAGTTGAAACATTGTGAACCATTTGGTGGGGGGGTCTTTTTCCGAATGATTGCCCTTGAAGATGGGCACTGCTCTGGGGTTCTCCTGCATGGCCATGGCAGGCACACTTGCAGCAGCCTTCTGTCGAGTGCTCAGCAGGTTGGATGGTTGGGGAGTTGTGGGGGGGAAGCTGCAGGTGGGGAGGTGGGGTTGTGGATGGAGTGATGACGCTGTCCAGTGGGAGATTGGGGGCTGGGGTGGGGAACCGCTGCGAAGTGTTGGTGGATGGTGGAGGGGGGGTAAATCAGGCTGGCCCTAGGATGAAGGCTGTGGTGATGGTGGTGTTGCTGCTAGAGCGCCTAGAGTGCAGTCCACAAAGTTCTGATGGCACCAAGATGTTTCGACGAAGGGGGGAGAGGGATGGTAGTGTGTCTTCTGCAGATGACAGGCTGGATGGGGAGGTGGGGGTGTTGTCTGATCCCAGAGATGATGTGTTCCAGTTTCTTGCTGCCCATATACCTTGTAACACTGCCACAGTGTCGATGATGTAGTAGTCAGAGATGCGTCTATTGGCTCAATACCCACTCTCTTCACCAGTTGAGATGGCCAGGACTGACTATGCCATGCTAGTGAACATGAGGAAACCCCATCATCTGGTGCTCTCGAGCCTCTATCTCTACTCCAACTCTGACCTCTCCTGATCAGCCTCATCTGAACCCCTGACCCTGCACAGCCACAATATGATGAGAATAGATTCTCTGCACTCACCCTGATTGTCGAAAGCAATAATGAGGCTGCTGTGCACATCAAAGATGAACCGGTATCTCCAAAACTGAAATGGGATGATGAGGTAGAATCTGGTTGAGACAACCTAGGTGAAATCTCAGACCACTAGATGAAGTGATCTGTTTCTCTGCCCAGACTTACTGCTGATCAGAAGCAAAAGGGAGCCAAGCAGCATCTGTCTGATGTCATGACTGATGCACTTGCTCAGGCCATCCTTGGCAATAACCTGGAAGCAGTGACTCATGACAATAAGGATACCAAAGCAACAAAGCGTATGTCTAGGAAATTACATGCATCAACTGAACATCTCCCATGTGAGCCATTGAGGTACACTAATTGTGCACATTCAGTGTTCCTGCAAAGCAGCACAGTCCTGCAGGCTATGCAAGGTGACGATGATGATGGATCTGACTTGTCTAACTCAGACAGTGATGACTCCAGCAACAGACGTCATAATGTACATGACAACAGAAACAGACATGGTACTGGACAGCGACCAGTTGCACTAGATGACCCATCTGACTCGTCTGACTCTTCAACTACCAACTCATCTTCCGACTTGTCATTTGGGTCTGATTTCCTGAGCGAGGAACCATCAACTATATTGACCAATGACACAGATGGCACCAAGGCCCACAAACGAGAGCGTAAGCGGCAATATCGCATGAAGCTAAACAAACTGAAATATCAGCAATCATTTCTAAAGGAAGACCCACCTTTCACATACAAGGGAGAAGTCCAGGTTACCCTATTCAAGAAGTGGTGCTGTGAGTTACGTGAATGGACATGTTGTGCCAGAGTGGGATGAAAGAATTCAATCTGAATTGCTGGGAAGTATCTCGATGGGCATGCATATCACTTCTATGAGTGAAATGTTTTGGACCTGAGGAAACAGTACACTCTCACCGAGTTTTTCAAGGACCTGTTTGACTACATGTTCCCTGCTGATTTCTGGATGCAGCAGCATGATAAATCTGATGCATGTTGACAGGGAGGTTGTTCGGTGCTGGATTTTCTGCATCACTTGCAGAAGATCACTGATACAATTGGCAATGTCAATGAACGTGATGTCATACTCGCATTTTGGTGCCACTGTCAATTATACTTGCAAGCAGAACTTACCAGGAATGAATATGATGCAATGACTATCTCCATTGTAGTCCTCAAAGCAGAATGCCTCCATTATAAAAAAGTGCATCACATCATTCAGAAGGACCAAACCCAGCATTACCTGAATAACAAAGCTATGACAGAAGACAAGTCAAGGGTCAAGGTCAAGGGTTCCTCTAGTCGAACTAGACAGAGGTCAAGGGAGACTTGAGAGCGTACAACGAACGTTGGATTGCGCAGATCAAGAATAAGGAGAGGAAGTACAGGCAGCTCGGTATAAGTACTAGTGAACTACTGCGGATGACTAATCTATAGAACATCTTAGAAGGCAATAGAACGACTGAGTCACGAATGAGTCATGATGGTTGTTAGGGGAAGCGTAAGCAGTGCGAGAGAACCGCTTAGAGGAGAAGGCTGTCCTTGGATAGCTATGTCCGACGTAAGTGCGTATCCCCTACTGGCAATAGAGGAAGAGAACGGCATGGGGAGTGCATTCATGGTAACACAATAACACTAAAGCCATCAGAGCTGAAGAGAAGCAGAAAGTCATCTCGACCTGGTATTAGCATTCCAGGGAGGGTGAAGGTAGAGAAACGAGAAGAGATAAGGAAAACGGAGGCGCACATATATTGTATCGTAACATTACCCCCTTCATATACTGGAGCCCCAGGCTCTAGTAATATACTACTCCTACGCATCTGGAGGAGGGGGTTCTCATTGGAGAGCTCCAGGGGAGAAGATGGATGCGGCCTGCTCGGGAGTAAGGACCACAAAAGGACAATCAACCTCTTGGTGCCTGAACACAGCACAAGCGGAGCAAGGTACTCCAGGGCAATATTGGGATCCATGGCCCCATCGAAGGCAAATGCTACACTGGATGGTGAGACAAAGACGTGACGGATGACCGGGGGTGGCACGATGACACTTGGGACAAACGTATTGGGGACAGTCATCTCGCAAGTGCCCAAGACTGTTACAATGAAAGCATTGAGTAGTGGCAGTGGCGGGGGAGGGAGGAAAGATGTTGGGAAGAACATGAGTAGCCGCTGAGAGAACATTGTTGCCAGAGGTGTTTCGAGTGTAATAAGTTCTGAAGATGCATCGAGCTTCTTCATCAAGGTGTCGGCCAGCGGTGTCAGAGTTGTGTGGGGAGCAGATGGTCACCAGAGTAAGAGGTCGTTCGACAGGAGAGGAGGGAGCGGATTGTTCTATTGCGGTGGAGGTGTCAGACAGCAGGGTCGCGGGGGAGCAAGGTCGAGACAAGATACGAGATGTGAGAATGGGAGTGGCGGGTACGAAGGTTTCTTCCTGAGGTCTAGGAGGAGGAACGGGTAATGCAGGTGGGGATTGAGGAGGAAGGAAGTCGGTAGCTTCCATGTATCTATCTCGTTCTTCCATGGACATGGATAGATAGATTTGTTGGAAAGTGGAATAGATCACGGTGGTGGGTAATTGTTCGACGAAAGAGTGGAATCCATGGAGATGGAGAATGGTAAGAATACGACGAGGGAGGGCAGATATATGGAGTTGGAGCAGAATACTGAAGTCCGAAGGGGGGTTCAAGGGATTGGCTAGGCGATGATATCGTTCAACAGTCAGGGTCTTGTGGAAAAGTTTGATGAGCTCCTGGGTGACGACGTCTTCTTCGAACAGATAGAGTTCCTCGAGGGCATGGCAAATATGTGGCGTGGTGAGAATAGCGGCGTAAAGAATGAGAATGAAGTGTAATGGCAAACAAACAGGACGAACAGGACGAGAACGCAATGGGGAAGTATTTGGAGAGGAGGACAGAGAGGAGGAGGAACGAGATGATGATAGGAAAGACATATTCGGGGGAGTCAAAGATGATAGATTCGATGGAGTAGTGGAACATGCACAGGGGGGTACTCACGAAGAGACGCCGCTTCCTGGGAGTTCAGCTCAAACGATGACTCGCCTTATAAGCCTTGAGTATTTCAGGGGCATGGCGGAGATTGCTTTCGGGTTCCCAAGTATTCTCCAAGGATGGATAGCCTTTCCATGCGGTTAGGTACCGGCATTTTCCGGTGTTACCTCTATGACTAATGATCCGATCAACTTCGTACCCTTCTTCGGCATCAATTAAGTCAGGAGGGGGTCGGGAGAAGTTGGGACCATGCGTAGTGGTTTCATGATAAGAAGATAAGAGGTTGGCATGGAACATGTCATGGATTTTCCATGTGGGTGGTAGACGTAATCGGTATGTGAGTGGTGATAGGACCTGAGAGATCTCAAAGGGTCTGTGGCGTTTTGGGGCTAGTTTCCGGGAAAGGTAGTGGAGGCGTAGATTAGAAGCTTCTAGCCAAACCTTGTCACCTACTTTCCAGGGATGGAATTTCTGGGTAGAACGTTCTGTCATGATCCGTCGGGCGGTTTCATGTGCAGCCAGAGCTTCCTTTCGAGCTTCCTTGAGTTGGGAGAGTCAGTTTTCGAGAGCGGGGAGAAAGATCTTACCCAGGGGAGGATATGACCAGGGTTCGTATCCGAGGAGTAAAGAAAAGGGGGAGACCTTGGTTGAGCTGTGTGGGGCGGAGTTATGGTGAAATTCGGCGGTGGTGATGTATTTGGTCCATTTTCGGGGGTTATTAGAGCAGAAGATACAGAGATAGGTTTCAACTTCCTGATTGGTTCGTTCGGTCTGGCCATCAGTCTGAGGGTGATAGGCGGTGGAGAGGCGGATATCATAGTTGAGAAGTCTGGCTAGTTCCAGCGCGAAGGCAGAGGCGAACTGAGGGCCCCTATCCGAGATGATGGAGTCATATAACCTGAATCGTTTGTAAACATGTTCGAAAAAGAGTTTGGCGACTCCAGCAGCGTCGATGGTTTTAGTACAAGGGCATAGAATTACCCCCTTCATAAGGCCATGGTCGACCACGACCATCAAGGAATCAGAGCCGGCAGAGAGGGGAAGATCGGTGATGAGATCAACAGAGAGTTGGCAAAATGGAAGGGCGGAGGAGGAGGGGATTGGAGCCAGAGGAGGACAAGTCGGATGAGTATTAACTTTGTTCTGTTGGCAAATAGCGCAGCCTGAGACAAAAGCATTGACAAAAGAAGACAAGCCAGGCCACCAGAAGTCACGTTCGACAATAGCCTTGGTGCAAAAATGGCCCATGTGGCCCGTAGAGGGAGAGGAGTGTAGGGCGTAGATGACAGAGTGACGAGAAGATGGAGGTATGTACATACGACCCTTGAAATAAAGATGGCCATTGTCGAGGGTCCAATCGGAGAGAGAAGAGTGGGGGAACAGTGGGGATCCTTGTTGCAGATTGGCGATGGCGTGTAAAACAAGAGGGTCAGAGGGGGAGGAGGAAGAGATCTTGTGAGCGAGGGTAGTGTCGAGTGCGTTGATGACCAAGGGATCTGGGCAAATGGAAGCGTCCATGTTATCGGCAGTGGTATCCAAATGATTGTGTCAACAGAGAGCATCAGCAGGAGCCATCTTGGATCCGGGTGTAACCTTCCAGACAATGTCGAAATCCTGGAGGAATAGAGCCCAGCGAGCCTGTCGATGGGAGAGCTTGCGAGGATCTTTAATATAAGAGAGGTTCTTGTGATCAGTGATAACGGTAACAGGATGACTGGTTCCCTGGAGGTAATGTCGCCATTCAGAGAGAGCGAGGATGATGGCAAGGAGTTCTCTATCATAGATGTCGTAGTTGCGTTCTGCAGGGGCGAAGGTTTTCAAGAAGTAGGCACAGGGATGGGGATCACCGTTGGCATCATCCTGCATAAGTACAGCACCAGCTGCGAGCAGGGAGGCGTCAGTCATGAGGGAGAAGGGACGTGAGGTGTCAGGGATGCAAAGGACAGGAGCGGAGGAGAAGATGGCCTTGAGGGTGTCGAACGCCTTCTGTTGGAGCGAGGTCCAAGCCCAAGGTTCATCTTTCCGGGTTAACAGGTTTAGGGGGGCAACGATGTTGGAGAAGTTGGGAATGAATTTACAATAGAAGTTGGCGAAACCGGTGAAAGATCGTATGGCTTTGACGGAGGTGGGAGGTTTCCAGTCACGAATGGCGTTGAGTTTCTTGGTGTCCATAGCGATCTTTCCTTGTCCAATGATCATTCCGAGATATTCCATCATTGGGACATCAAAGGTGCACTTGGAGATCTTTAACGATAGGTTATGTTCGCGAAGACAGAGAAGGACGCGACATGTTCGTTCATGATGGAGAGATAGGGTGCCTTGGGTACAGATACCAAGGTCGTCCATATAGATTTTGAGCCATCGTTCCGCGATCATATCGGCGAAGATGTGGTTCATGAATGACTGAAAGGTCGCGGGAGCATTGCAAAATCCAAAGAACATGACAGTGGGTTCGAATAGTCCAAGGGGGGTGATGAACGCCGCTTTCCATTGGTCTTCTTCGCGAATCCGTATGTTGTTATACCCCCATCAGATGTCGAACTTGGTAAAGAAATTGGCGTCCTTCATGTCGTCGATGAGTTCAGGGATGAGGGGTAGAGGATATCCGAAGCGTCGGGTATGAGAGTTTAAGTGTCGGTAGTCCTGGCATGGGCGAAGGGTTCCGTCTTTCTTGGGTATGAAAAAGAACGGGGATGCTTGGGGGGACTTGGAGGGAACGATACGTCCCATTGCTAAGTGTTCCTTGATGAATGCTTCGCAAGCAGAAAGTTCGGCGGGATTCAAGGGGTATATCTTGGCTATTTTTGGGGTAAACATGGGGAGGAGATCGATGGCGTGGTCGAAGGGTCTGTGGGGAGGTAACTTGGTGTGCATCTTTTCCGAGAAGACGTTGGCGAAGTCCTGACACCAATCTGGAACCGGTTGTTCCATTGGTTTCTCGGTCTGAGCGATTTGGGTAGAGATGGTGATCTTGTTGATCGCTTCGCCATTGTGCCACTGTTCTCGTTTACAAAGATGTTGAGATATTTTTCGATCAGCCTCTAGACCTAGCCATCGAAGGAGATATCTTTGCGGGACATGTGGATCGTCAGGTGCAGGGGATGGTGGTTGAGGGATTTCGAGGGTATGAGCATTCCAGTTGATGTGGGGATTCCACTTTCGAAGCCAAGGCATTCCTAGGATGATCTGTCGTTTCCCAAGGCTGAGTACCATGAGGTCAACATCGTCGGAGAAGGAATTGTGTTGAAAGGAAGTGTGGGCCTTCCACCGTATGGTTCCTTTGGCATTAGAGGTTCCATCGACATTTATTGCTAAGGTGGGTTTGGGAAGACGAACAAGGGGGAAGTTGGCTTCGCAAAGGAGTCCGGTGTCGATGAAGTTTCCAGTAGCTCCGCAGTCAATAAGGGCTGTGGTTTCGACAATTTTCGTACTAGCACGGAGTTTGATAGGGATATGAAGCGTTCTTTGTTTCGGCAAGGCTACTAGTACATGGGCTATGTCATGGGAAGAGGACGTCGAGGCATCTTCCCGATTCAAAAATCCTCTGCTTCGAGGTTGGTTACGGCCACTTCCTCCACAGGATCTTCGTAGCAGAGTTTCAGGGTCTGGAGGACTTGGGTTTCGTCCTTTCCTTGGGTTTTTAGGGTTTGGACGTATTGTTCTAGTGCGGAGAGAGGGGCGACAGTGGATTTGGACGAGGGGGTGTCTTCGGTCGAGGTGGTTTCTGTGGTTTGGACTTTCTGGGGGCGGGGGGTCGATGGCTGAGAGGTCCTTTGAGAGCGGCATTGGGTAGCATTATGTCCGGGCTTTCTGCAGTGAAAGCAAAGGCCCTCTTTGAAGCATCTGGCACAATCAGCGGGGGAGAGTTTCCGCAGGGTTACTGCGTCAACATCCATGGCATCGGCATCTTTGGTGGTACGAGAATTTAAGAGTGAGGGGGTTCCATGATGACCTCTCAAGGTGGCGATGCGCATCTTCTGCGCATGGAAGATCTTGGCTTGCTCGATCCACTTGGGTAAAGTGGTGGGGATGGCAGCCATAGACAAGATCATGGTGGCAATCTGTTGATCTATGCCAAGGGAGAACTGGTCGATGAGCGTGATGGGGTCGGAGATTCCTGCCTTGGCGGCAAGGTTCTGGAAATCAGTGATGTACTTCTGGAATCCGTCATCCATACTTCCATTAGGAAGTTTGAACGACTTCTGAACCAGCTTGGTGAGGTTGTGTCAAGCAACTGCTTTGATGTCGAAGGGGAAAAAGGTGGATTCGAAGTCCTGTACGAGTTTATCGAATGTCTTATTGGAGGCGGGGGCATGAGCGTCAGCCATTTTGTCATACCACATCTCTGAGAAAGAGACTCCTCGTCCCTTGCTCATCTTATTGAGAGTGGTCATGACCTGGGTTTCGTCAGATGAATACAGTCTGGAGTTGATGGCGAAGTAGGCCTTCATGGCCTTGATCCATCTCATGGCGTCAGAGGGTTCCCCTGAGAAATCCGCGGGGAGGGCAGCCTTGAGTTCGGAGGGGTTGGACATGGGTGCTGGGGTTACTCTGGGTGCTGGGGGTACAGTGGGTATGAAGGGCGTCACAGCCTGGGAGGTTCTGGATACAGTGGTGTCAGAGTACAATGACTTGTTGTTGTTGTCAGAGTCCTGTGGTACTTGGTACCTTCGTCGAGAAGGTCTGGATGTCGTGGTGACAACGGTGGGTCGGTCCTACTCCTAAATAGGAGGGACGGAGGGATATTCTTGATCTTTTGTTACGCGAAACATACACTGTACGTCGAGCATACTCTGTTTGTCTTGAGGGAGGTACTTACGAAGAGACACAACGTCCTCGATAGAACAAAGCTACGACAGAAGACAAGTCAAGGGTCAAGGTCAAGGGTTCCTCAAGTCAAACTAGACAGAGGTCAAGGGAGACTTGAGAGCGTACAACGAACGTTGGATTGCGCAGATCAAGAATAAGGAGAGGAAG
>JBBPOF010000480.1:0-22723 GCA_038091315.1 Porphyrellus cyaneotinctus | reverse complement strand
AAGGGACCCATCTGTCGCTGGGACCCAGGAATTGGTGGCGTTTTGGAATTCACCCCACACAACTACCCATTCGACACACTCGGCTTGCTTACTAGTCACATCAAGCCGCAATTTGTCGTCTTCAACTCTGGACAAAAGCTGGACAAGATGCAACCGACAATCAAACAGCTTGAGGACTTCTCTTCAATTCTTCAACGAGCTTCTTCTGAAAATACAGACACTGCTGCTTCACGGATCCAGCTGATCTTCCGATTATACCAATACTGGAGAGGGTTGGTCCTGCCTGATCTCCTTGACAAACCCCACAGGAACGATGACATGAAAAGTGATCCTGGTCAATCTCCTGCTTCGTCACCCGGTGTTTCAGACGATAGAGATGAATTTGACGATGGTAGTGGGAGTGGGAGCGACGAAAGCAGAGCGGTCTCTACCCCTTCCAGAAAGTCGAAGCATGGAAAACCAAACCATGACAATGGCCATCCTCTCTCAGAGACTATGCGAGGGGAACCCTGGATGATGGAGATCTGCAGTTGGGCGGAACATTGTGCAGAAGCTGCTTCGAGAGGCGGATGGGAGCCGGTTCTCGATCATGACCATGACCAGGTTGCTGTGTATGCAGGGGAGCTTCCACGTCGTGCCCCCCCACCTAAGTGTTGGTACAAGTGGCAGCCAAAAAGATGGGAAGAGGTTGATGGAGGCAAATGGCCACCTTTCAACACGGAGAAGTGGTCGAGCAATGATTGGGCGCTTTTCTGGGAAGATTGTTGGTTGACCCGCATTTCGTGCTAGGTTTAGAAGCGCTACATAATATTGACGTATATCCACGATAACTTGAAGTCCCACCTACTCCGACTCGGACATAGCATTGCTGTCATATCAGAAAGGATTATTTTTGACGTTTAACTGCTGAGCCGACGCAAGGGATTCCTTGTCAACATTGACAGTATCCCGGAAGTGATTTGTACTTAATTACTGTGTTTTTCACATGACTTGTCTGTGTGAGGAAAAAAAGCAAAATCAACGCCTCTCCCCGTCTATCGATCCCGACACCCCAACAGCGCACCAAATCCCACCGGAAAGGGTGTAATTCGACTCGGAATACCCTGGCGAATATATACCGAAGTGATCGATCAAGAAAAAACGAGGTTCTATCAACATGAGTTGACGTCTCCGGGGCCGGGACCGTCTAGCCATCCAACTACCCCTACTATGCACAGTATAGTTATGGTATCAAGAACATCGAAAGAATGTATATAGACAGTCTGATACAGATTTACACTTTCCGTCAATTGTCAGTTTTCCGAAACATCAATTTGGGCGTGTAACTACTCAAGGCACAGTATCCACATTATCTATAAGAGTCTTCGCACCCGCGAGGGCAGCCACCACCAATAAAGAAAAACCAAAGTCAAGCCTGAGGCATGGGAGAAGAAAAAAGTGAGTTGGCTTCAATGATATTGAAAACGAACATACCGGTGACTTGCATTAAGGCGACAGTTAGATGCGGGGACGCCGAACAGGCAATTCCATAGCAGGTTCCGGCTCTAGTTGCGAGGTGCGCACTGGGAGAACAGAAAAGGGTTGACTACGATGTGGCCGCTCGAGCGAAAGAGTGGGTCGTGAAGAGATAGACCGCGAACCGAAGTCTGCGACGGGGGATATATGATTCAAGTCCATGCGTTGGCGATTATCAGTGTGGGACGACGAGGGAACATATTGTGCGTGTGGAGCATCCAGAATGGAGAGTTCGAGACCACCCTCGACAAAAGGAGCCTCGACAGCTGGCATCCTGCGGGCGCGAACTTTGTGAAGGTCATCTAATTCATGGTCCTCGCTCGCACTTGCTTTTGAGCTCAATGAGTCCAGAGATATGCGCGCCGGAAGTACAGAAAGAATCTTATTTCGGGCAGTTACGAAGGAGGATGTGAAGAGATCAGGAGGCAAATTCGGTGTTGGGTCGGCAGTGGATAGAAAGGTCGCATTCGTACCCGAACCGTGGGTAGCCTTGCGTCTGACGCGGAGGCTATCCCCACGTGGAATTGTGAGCTCAGTACGGAGGTGGATTGGGTCAGACGGCCAAAACTGGTTGGCACGACGAAGAGCAGCAATAGAAATGCCATAGCGAAGGGCAACGCTAGCGAAAGAGTCGTTGGGACCAACCTGTGATGGAATGTAAGGAGCTATATGAGGGGTCATACGACGGACGAACGGGGTGTATGATTGTTTCGCTGGCACTACCGGTAGTCTGGTCTTCCTCGGCGACCCCTGCAGCGGGGGACCCGTCGTCGAAGCCTAATAGTAGCATCAACTCATCTTCGTTTCCAACTACGGGGGCCGACGGTATACGTGGCGTATCACGGCTATGCACCGGCGAAACGGAGCGGCTACGGAGAGGATGATCGGGGGAAGAGTTGAGAGTCAAGGCGAGAATATCATGATTATTACGGGATGAAATGGTGGAGCTGTCGTCTGCAAATGGATTTGTAACGAGTACCGGGCTGCACTCGTCGAGCTCGAGCATCCAGACCGCATCAGAGGTGTAGGAGGGAGTCCGAAGGACCGTCTTAACGACATGGCGAAGGGAAAGGTAGCGCCAGCATGCGTAACCACTGCTTACATAACTGAAACACTCACGCTCCCCTGGAGGGTTTACCAGAGCCTTCTCGCGTCTCGCATGCGCCGCTTAAATACGGGGCTTGTGCTGACTTGGACCTCTGGAAGAGGCAGCGCATATAAATACCTACTAGCAGTATCGATCGGCTCTCCCTCTGCTCATCTTTCACCGCGTCCTCAGGCGAATCCTCCTGTCAGTCTCACGCGTTGACCCTCGCTCCACTCACAGTGCACCAGAAGCTCGTCTGCCTTTCGCTCATGCTTGACCTAACGACATGCCGTACAGATGCGTCGCTTGTCCCGCCTGAGATCATCTCAAAGGCCGACCATTGGCTCTTCGTCCGTGAACAGTTAGAGCCCTTGTAAAAAGAAATGGTTATTGAAGGTTCGTTCACGTGTGTTATGTCAACCTAATTTAGATTCTCAGGCAACCAACAACTTGGCCAACGCAGCTTGCGTCACATACACGCCCTCCTCGCCGTCGAACCTCTTTTTTTTGAAACGGCAATTGTACCATGAACGGGTGAGCACGTGTTGTTCGTACTGGTCGCACATGTCTGGCTCCTGATCACGATCGCGCCTCGACTGGGAACTTAATTGAGCCAGAGTTGATGCGCGATGCGCGCACGAAAGAGCCCTAGGCCGTAGAGCACGCTTTCTCGCAGCGTGTTTGCAGGATTCTACCTTCGCTCGTCGCTTTTCCGTAAATCCCGTTTTGCCGGTTTGAAACATCAGAACGGTACGATGACTAAGGAGAACGCGCTTCTTTTGGGTTCGTTCTGTGGAAAACCTCCGTGTCAGTTTTTCACCCTCTACCTCACCCGCGGATTATGCGTGCGGACACGTTCTTACAAGAAAAGACGTTGGTCATCCCGAACATGACCGAGTATCCCGGACACAGGGCCTGCGATGGCGATACAAATTGAGATCGTCTGCCCCTGATTTTATAGGACGGAGGTGATCAGGTGGTATTGGGGTTCTGTATCTGGATTACATGGGCGGGTTCGACGAACAGGACAAAATTCCAAGCCATCGCAGATGTGATTGTGGAAATTTGATATTGGTACTAGTGATCGATGTAAATACGAAGATACGTGTCTCTTCGTATCAGCAAGTCTAGAAAATGCAACGGAAAATTGTTATTGTGGCTGCTGCTGCCATGCCAAAAATTCCTCGTGCGACTTCTTCTGTTCAATCCACTGTTTCAATAGTTTCTTTTCCTGGTTTTTACTCAGCTTTCCTCCAGTACCATCAGCCGTAGGAATGCCCTGTTCGTTCCATTGGCTATAAGCTCCCTCGGGAACATTGGGTGGTTTAAACAATTCTTCTGGCGGTGTGCGCCCCTTCTCCAGCTTCGCAAGGCGTTTTTCTTGCTCAGCATGCACCAATGCCGCTTTTCTGACTGCCTGAGCCTCGAGCTTCTGCCGCTTCTCGTCGCGCACCTTGATCAATTCCGATGGAGATACTATTTTAACGAGAGCCTTTCCATCTGGGGAGAGAGATTTTAGGGTGAATATGAACATAAAAAGGGGGCGGAATACCTTCTTGGTCGTCCAGTGCCACGCCCAATGGCACCAAGTCTTCGTCGCGAAGCCGATCACAGAGTTTCAGGATCTCCTTTAAGGAATCGTCTCTTTTGGCAATGGCCAATTGTCGAACACCATCTCTAAAAGAGGAAAGTGTTCGAAGGTACGGAAGTAACAGTTCTTCACGCTAGTGCAGACACGTTCGAGAGAGACATATCAAGAAGGCGTGGACACTTACGTTGGCAGCATTGGCATCACTTGTAGTTTCTTGCCCCCACCCTAGTTCGCGCTTCTCCCCCTCCCCGAGACCAAACATTCGCAGCATGTTTCCTACCCATGTAGCCGACTGCTCGACCAAGGCAATGTTTAGGGACTTTGCGCGGGCATTGACGTAAACATTCGTGCGCGAGACCAAATCGCGTAGTATCTTGAGAGCCTCGGGGGTATTGAACGAATCGCAAAGTGCGGCGCGGAACGCCAGCCTGCTCTCGTTAAGCCTGAAAGAAAATGTATGTAAGATATGATAAAGTGGAGCTTCAGACCAACAATCACCCGAGCATGAATTCCCTTTCGGGGTGTTCGTAGTGATGATATCCATCAGACTTTCCTTCGTTGGCCAATAATAGAGCCTTCACCGTCACGAAGAAATTCTGCAGAAAGACCTTAGCTATGCACGCCTGGACATCATCGTGACACTTACATTGAAAGTGGTCTCGATCGTTTTCACTTCCCCAGTCATGAGTGACTCAGAAAAATCCACTTTCGCATTCCATAATTGCGTTAAGAACGCTAGTCGGAGTTGACGAGGGCTAAACCTTTGTAAGATGTCCTGATTTCGAATGATACTTCGATAAACGATTATGGCAACACAATACCGAGAGGCTCACGTCAATGGTAATAAAATTCTTCAGTGACTTGCTCATCTTGAGACCTTCGATGTGCAGGTGGCCAGTGTGAAGGAAATAGTTGACCCATGCATTGCACCCGTGGTATGCCTGTATGCAACTCAAAAAACAGGACGTCTCGGGCCGCGGAGTTAATGTCTCACCTCAGACTGAGCAATCTCATTATCGTGGTGCGGAAACGCGAGATCGCTACCACCCGAATGTATGTCCATGTTGTCACCGAATATTGCACTGGCCATTACTGAACATTCGATGTGCCAACCGGGGCGACCTGGACCCCATGGTGACGGCCACGAAGGCTCCCCAGACTTTGACGCTTTCCACAAAGCGAAATCTGAAGTAGCACGTTTGCCGGTAGCGATGGAAAGTGCACCTGTACGGAGATGAATGTATTTCCCAGAGTATATTTAAATTCTCAAGGACCCACCTTCTCCTTCCGCAAGTAATTCTCTATTCCCTTTGCTCCATGGTTCCAACTTCGCATAAGTATGATTCTCCGAGGAATCAAAAACAATGGTATCAAAATACACGCTGCCTTCATGCACGTATGCATAGCCATTTTCAACAATTCGTTTCACGAATTCTATGATTTCTGGAACATACTCCGTCACGCGCGTCAACATGTCCGGTCTACGAACCTGCAGACGATCCATGTCCTTGAAAAACTGGTCCTCCCAGAAAGCGGCTAGTGCACGAAATATAGACGGATCTGACACTGTATCTTTCAACTACGGGGACTAATAAGCTTCGTGTACCGACCTGAAGAAAGATTATCACCTCTTTGTCTAGAGATGCTGCTATTATATCCCGCGACTCGTCTACCAGAGTCAATGCAGCCTCCTTATCTTTTCGGCCTTGCTGAGCGGCTGATAGAGCAGAAGCCGTACGAATCTACGATGCATGGTTAAATGACGACTGTACGGAGGGAAAGAACACACAGCAGTGCCAAGATTCATCTCAAACTTTTCGTCCCGCTTCAAGCACTCGGCCACCTGAATCTTGTCGTCTCGGAGAGCCTCGATTTGTGGCCACAGCGCATGTAAGCTTTCCAGAGTCGGTCTGATGCTCTCCGGTAGTCCTTTGGACACCTTATCCAAGACGTGCGACTGCCAGCCAGATTGCACTCTGGCGAGGAGGTCAGGAGTAAAAGAGGTCGTTTGAGAACAAAAATTCTCGAAGAGATGATTTTGACGCGCTCGTAGTATGATCTATTCCACATCAGAAACGCAAGGGTGAAGCGAATTGGACATACATACTTTATCATCAATATCAGTGATGTTCATGACAAAATGGACATTATAGCCAAAATAATCTGAGAGAATTCTGCGGAGAATGTCTTGGGTCACATAGTTTCTTCAGATCAAATATCGTTAGGGCAAAGTCACCGTAAGCTAATCGAACGCAGCCAACCTGGCATGACCCATGTGAGAGGCATCGTATACCGTGGGCCCGCAGTTATACCATTTAACGAGCCGGCCATTTCTCGGGACAAACTCTGTCTACACAGACGTGAAGCAGCCAGATATCAATAGAGACAATCAAACACATACCTTGGTCTTGGTCAAAGAGTTGTACACCTTCAAGACCGGTTCTTCTATCTGGGGGATTGGAAGACTCCAGGGTGGCTGCTGGACGGACATGGCCGCTATTTTTTGGTAAGTGGAACCTAGGCGCCTTGGGAGATATACACGACAGAGAGCGATAGCAGGACTGACCCCCCAACAAATCATAAAGTCGAAATCGGAATTAGCCAAATATCCGATTAGCTGCTGACGTGATAACTTATCCACCCCTTGACAGTCTCTCAAAGTCCCCTCTCCTGGGAAGCCTCGATGAAAAAAATTATTTCCTAGAAATCCAGTGCGTTAATTAAGCTTTCCAATATTATGTAATTGTCATAGCAGTGGCAAATTTTGGTGACCGCTGGCACGAATCTAAACTAACCAATCCATGCGCGGAGCTAATCCGTTTCAGGGTTCACACAATGCCTGCCGCCATCGATGTGGGGCGATATAAGTTGAATCATGTCCTCGGCCGACTGTTATTCGCATACGAAAGGATAAGACGTTGAGTCAATATGGCCAAAGGAGGCCGCAAGTGAACGTCGCTTCCGTCACGAGAATGGGTGCCACCGATCGGATATGTAGTCGATCCTCTTTTCGAACATTTGAATTGTCCTGCGATGCAACGCTTGACTTGACAGACGCCGCGCGGCTTGGGTTCAGTTGTGTTAGTAATGCTCCGATGAGTTTGCCAAGCCAACCGCTCGCCATTAATTGTGCAACTTGAGCTTGTTCTGAATCCGAAGGAATGCCCGAATCGATTCGAAGGCTGGCGAGGCGGGGACCCTAAAAACTCTATTAGCTATCCACTTGGTCAGTAATCTACCAATGAGCACGCGGCTCGTTTTCCCATCAAGCTTGTGCCGCATCACCTTCACGCAACCGACCCCCAGCCGTTTTACATCACACTGCTTAACAGTTAAAGTTAAGTGCCCCGGTATCCTCAAATATCGTCAAATGGATTGATTGGTCCTCAGATATTTAAGGACTAGTTGCCGTTCCTGCATTCCCCCGCGTCTCCTTCCTCCAGACAAATACCTCGCTGACGCCTGGCAGCGTCGAATGATTCTCACCCACGCATACGATTTGGATACCAGACTCATTAAATCCACCATTTCTCACTCATACCTCGACCACGCCGCCCAACACACATCTGGCTTCCAGCGATCGAGGATGCAACAACCTACTTGCACGAGACTTCGTGTACGGTATGCCTTTACCTTCAGCTCCTCCCGAAAAAAAAAGTATGCCAACTTTCCATCGCAGATCACCTCAAGATGCACAGGTCATATTCCATGCGGTAGCGGTTGGAGTGCTACCGATGGTGACCAGACGTTTGGATACTGAGGAAAGAAGAGGGATAACATCTGGCAGCGTTTTTGTGTGGGAGGAGCGCGGGCCCAACCCAGAAGCAACGGGGGTGAGTACATCTGCCACTCGACATCATTGATTATTCTAAGCTCGAGGTATCGTAGCTTGGCATTGAAAGGTGGACGGACGGCAAAAGGTAAGGTTTCTCCCGCGTGCACAATCCGTACTGACCGGTTCGCGAAATAGATGGGGTCCTAGTCGTGTCCGAGACGTGGGCTTGCTTCAGCATGACTTCCGAGCCGCAGTAGCTCAAGGTTTTTCTAGGAATTTCTGTTTTATCAGGAGAAAGATCCAGACCCGGTCGACGTCGACCTGAACTCAGATTCAGATACAACGTCCGTTCACGATCTGTTGCGTGTTTCTAGGTGGCTCACAGCGTCTGCTAGCCTCGGCTCTGGATCTCGCCCCCGTAATAATCTCCGTCAAGAACCTGTACGCTCATCGCTTGTGAAACAAACATATTCCGTATACGTCGATACGTCGCGAGGACGTCGGAAATGGCATCTCAGTGCGTCAATTTCGCTCAAATCCGCATCTAGCACTAACTATGACTCTCAGTCGCGTACTTCACCGCAGACACTGCTGACAATTTACGAACGGTCTCCGAAATACCCGAACTTGCTTGCCTCGAAGTTCCGCCTGGGAAATACAGAAGTGCTCGTCATAACCCTGCGCGCAACCGTATCCACAGAGACGAGCCAGGAAGCCAAGCGCCGTCTCATCAGCAATTCGCGCCATACCCTTCACCGACACGCCTCTTCAATCCAGGATTCCAAGGCGCGATTCCATTTCGTGATGATGGTCCCCGTGGTCTGCCAAGTTTGGACAAAAAAGGACAGACACTTGCACCGCTAGTTTACCTTCAAAATCTTCCCCCGCCGCGGAGGCATCCAGTGGACGAGGAAATACTCATGTCCCTCTACCCTAGCTTGACTTGATCCCCCTTTTTTCTGTTTCCAGCTCATCTTTAGACATCTTACGAGTCCATCTCCGCTGTCGTGATCGCTATGTTGTCTTTGCTCTGATTGGATCCTCTTGCTTTATCTGTTTCTCTTCTTGACACATTTGTATTCGGTTGACGGGATGTGGAACAATGTATGATTCTGCGGTCTAACTCCACCCCTACGATGCGGCAGCAGCCGCCGTATATCCTAGCAAATGCACGTGACCTTCAGCCCAAGTGCTTGTGAACAACGCACCTCCTCGGACGGCAACCAACAAGAACAATTGAAAAAGAACAGCTGGATGATAAGTTTTGCCTTTGGCTAGCCACTATATGTACTTGGCGATCTTAATGTGGGTTCCACTCCTGTCGCCCTATTCATATCCGCTGTGCCCCAACTCTGCATTGAGCTGCGGCCTGCCTGCTTGCAACGGTACCTTCGCCGAGGTCGAACGCTGACTCACAAGGGTTCCCTACAACGCTATGTGAGCAATCCACGACGCCACAGGTCCGTATCCCACAATTCAACGAGACCTGATTCGGAGCCAACTGCAAGCTGTACAATGTGCAGGCTCAGATCTAGATCTGTCGGACATAAAAATTGAATGTAGAGCCGTGTGATATCACGCTTTAGGTTTGAAAGTGTCGGAATATGCAGTGCAGCAACCTGACAACGGCCCTATCCATATTCAGGTAGCTCCGCCCATCTAGCCATGAAGAGAGAACGCACCCAATTCTAGAATGCTGAGTGGCAGAGAATTTCGGGCTTGGTCGGAATAATGGACACGTTCGTGAAGGGAGACGCGGCGTTAGGATCCATGAATCCAAATGAAGCCGAGGGGCCGCCGTGTGCCAATTGATGTGTTGTCCTGAGCGGTTAGAACGTAGCCATTATATGATTTGTTGTGATGTGTCATTTCGTGCTTGACCGCCATGGGAAATCGTTATTCTTATTATAAACAGCAGTAAGGGAATATTCCAATGATGGAGTCAAATGGGGATAGAAACGATTAGTGGGTACTCATTTTCCCATAGCGAAGATCCCTTGATGAGGAGAACTCCATGCGCGAGGTGCCGAGGAGCGCATGAAACTTGAAGGGCACAACGACACGATGTTTGTATTTTTGCAGGATGTGCGAAAAGTGGGGCAGGAGCATGGGGCGCAGGAGCATGGGGCGCAGGACTGGTCATCATGACGTGTAAAAAGGGCGTGCGGTGGGGGCATTGTTTAGTAAGAGACGGAAATTTGATTCGAATTAGCGTCGTTAAACATTTTAGCGGGAGATCTCTGAAAAACGGGGCCGGGACCATGATCATATCAGGGGATGGAGAGTCTGAGGAACCGACACGTCATGTGTAGCATGCCCATAGCAGAGTGAGGCATGGAGAACACAAGGTAGCTTGTTCCCCACTGAGGGCTGGAAGGAGTGTATGGACAGAATCGACTACCATGAGACGCAACTATTCGCGTTGCACTGAGAAAGGGACCTGTAATGAACTGTCGGACAAGAACAAACGAAATTGCTAAGCCAGCCGCATCCTTGTTAACGACTGAACGTTGAGTGAATCTCACTGAGGTCTAGGTCAAGGCGTTGTGTTCTGGCCGGTGATCGCGGGACTTTCAATTGCATGTTCGGCAACTTGGCTGATCTGCAGGGTAACGGCGTGAGAAGCGGTGGGCTTGAAGGGGCCCCGGAGTATGCCGCAGAGGTACCTTCCAGTGGATCATATTGAAGAAATACTTTTTCTTTTGGAGAAATCGTCGTTGTTTGGTGTGATTTAAGTTACAATAAAGTGATAGAGTTTCGGAGAGTAATCGAGATTGACGACCAACCTTTTGGGTCGATTGCACCAATAAGGTCGCGGCTGCTAGCGGTAATTATCATAGTAAGTATCGCCTTTTCCGTTGACAGCGCCCTGATAAAATCTTGACATGGGCCCATCTGCAGCCGTTGTCCCTTGGGGTTAGAAAATGGTTTAATTAATTACCAAAACGAAATTACCAAATAGCCTCCACCTCCCCCAGATCTCGGATAGAATATATACTCCTCCACGACCTGCTTCCGCCCTCTTGGGCCCCTCTGCTCTTCCTCCCATTCACCATCCTTCCCCGATGCAACAGAGACCAACTTGCACAAATGTTCGTATTCGCTCCACTCGTGATGCACACAGAATCTTCTATGCTGTCCAACGCCGCATACTGCCTATGATCACCAGGCGGCTTGATGCAGATGAACGCCTTGCCTTGCGTTCAGGTTGCGTCTATGCCTGGGAAGAAAGAGGTCCCCACACTGAGATTACCGGTCTTGGTATTGAGCGCTTTACTGAAGGTCGTCGCTGGAGTCCCTCCCGCGTACGAGACGTGCGTTCTCATTGTCACTGACATATACTGTCATTCATCTGTGTACTTCCAGGAATTCCTCTTCTACTACGAAAAGTACACGCCACCTGCAGATGCAGGCCACTCGGGGTAACTATATTCGCGTAAACGTATTCTCCTGCCTCACAGTAGAACTGATCTAGTACCTCCGATAAGCAACCCCCGCGAGACTGGGACCCTTTAGTAAAGCAGACATATTCGGTTTGGGTAGAAACGGAAAAAGGTCGCCGAAAATGGCACCTGAGTAAGTTCACAAATACATTCGTTGTACGTCTGATCCTGATCCAAAGTAGCTGCTTATTTCACACAAGCGACGGTCGACGAACTTGGCACCATTGATGACATCCCGGGCGTTTCTGAGCTCGTGGTTCCCGAAGGAACCTTCCAGAGCACTCGCGTCGGCAAGAATCGCAAGGGCGATGATACTCGTGCGCGTACAGATGTCTTTAAAGTTCCCATTTCCGTAACGCGAACATACGCCGCATTCCCTGCTGCATATCCTGCACAGTCTACCCCTTACCCAGGGCCGCCACCACCGACGTTTACCCAGGAACCTTCTAGAGTCAGCCCACAGCCTTCCCACCCTCCCACTTTCCATCGTCCTTCCGAAATTCAGCAGTATCCAGTTCCCCCACCTCTTCCGTCCCTCGGAGCCCTTCATACGTTACCTCCGTTGAGACCCGAAGCTGAGGAAATGGAGTACAAATTTCGTCGACCATCTCTACCGGGGAATCTTGATTATCAACCCAATTCTCCGAGCAGGGACCGGAGAGCCACTTTTGACCAGGGCCGGTCCAACGATTATCCGTCAGTCCCGAATCTTGCTCCCCCTTCCCGTCATGTTGCAGCTTCGCCCGCTAGCACCGTTGTCGAAGGCAGAGATACTCAATTTCAACCCGGATTGGCTTGTACATATCCGAGCTCTCTGCGAGATTCTACTTCGAATTTTCATCGCCCCTCATCCACGGTCGGCATATTCCAGGATCAAACCGCGCTTGCATACAACGCGCAGGCAACTGCAACCGCACATCCCTCTCACAGCAATTATTCTCAGATCTCTCTCCCGCCGCCCGCAGAGATATTCCGCCCCGTTCAGCCTACTCAACTTTTTGCGGTGAGGGCTTCAGGGGATCCCGCAGGCTCCATCGGACCCTCCAGGGTGGATCTTGCGCCGCTTCACTCTTTGCGGCCACGGCCATACCGCAGAGATCCTGTCGATGATATGGCTCTGCGTTCATTAGGACCACGGTCCGGGTGACTACTTTCGGGTTCTTATCCCGTGCAGCGGTGATAAATTATCTTTTCTTTATTAGCCTACAAGGCGACAGTGCTTGCAATTAAGACAGAGGGCATGGTCACCCACACTGGTGAAAAAGAAAAAAAAAAGCGTGCAGAGCTTCTTGATACGTTCCCTCCGGCGCAAGTTGACCAAATGTATTGTATACAGAAGCCAGCAGACTTTGTTTTTGTACGCCTTGGCCAGACAGCTAGAAATACCTTTGTTTACATCTTCTCATGGCATACTCCAATACACTATGTAAATGCTATGCTTCTCGTGCATCGTGAACATTGTTACGCATTTGGTTTAATTGGAAGCAATAACGAAATGCAAAACTTTGTGTCATTCATTTCCCCAAGTGTACGCTGAGTCCAAGTACAGGTAAATTCAGGCCGTCATCACGGCACCTTACTACTTCAGTCACCAAGACGTCTGGTCGCTCTGACCTTTATCCCCACACTCTGTTTTACGACCCTGGCCGCGAGCCCAGTATTTCGCTCTTTCTATGCGGTTCCTGACTTTTGACGCTGTGGCATTTGCTAGATCATACAATTCTTACTATGAGTGACGGCACCGAGCCGGGTTGTCAAACAAATGGCAGTCGTCAACTTTTAGACAGCCATCGTAAAGGGGTGAAGAAGGGTCCCCTCGAGCACGCCATACCACAATGATCCTCCCGACAAAGACCCAGCCGTCATGCCAACCGTTCTTTCGGTCCCTTCCATCTCATGATTTGTGCCCTTTTTACTGATGATTAGATCACATCCAATTGAAAGTCAATGGGGACAGTGTCAAGACTTGGCATACGTGCGAAGTTCAATTTTCTTACCTTGATGAGCGTGTGTCCAACGATTGCGCCTTGCATGGCATCCCTGTTTTTCTCCCGTGTGTCAAGGAGGACCCTTCGCCTGAGAAATGGATGAGTATTACTCCAGTGCCTATTATAGGCAAACTTCGAGAAGGCAAGGTGTTTGTACCGGATCCTGCATGAGAACCGTGCTTGCCCGACTTACCGAACGCGGCAGTATTCCCGTCAACATGTCAACAATGTTCCCTACCTTGGCGTTCCTTGCTTTGGGCTGGCTGATCGGGTGATCATGGCTGCGCTTTCCGCAATGAGCTGGGGAACCCCCAACCTTGTTTTCTTTTGTTAAGCCTATGAGTCAAGCACCCTTGATACGAAAGTGGTCGGAGATCTCATCCGTTCTATCTGCAAACGCGAGCTCTAAATGGACTCACGTTGCGGATCATTCCGGATGTCAATACTGCCCAGGCTCTAGGCGCAAACGTGAAGAACAACTTTGTGCAATCAGCAGATGACACCCATGAAAAAATGGGTTAGCTAGGGTCATGGTCAATGACCCACTCCTGTCGTTGTCAACCCTTTCTCGGGTAGTTTCATCGCAGCCCTGGACCTCCTTTTCGTGTACCTGCATCCTGCACGGTCAGGCTGGAATCGGTAAGCAACGCCCTTCGGACATCTTCGCGCCCCCAGGTTGGTTGATCGGATGACGGTCCACCGTGATGGTCCCTTGGAACTAGTTGCGGAATGAGGCAGTGTTCTTCCCAACCGCAGGAGCCTTTTCGAAATTGGTAACGTACCCCCACTCAGAAAGAACGAGCCGTGACCATGGTCCATCTAGAATGCATAGGGCTGCGTTGTGGCTTGCCAGATGGCACTGACACGCATGGCGCTCTTAGCATTCCTCCTACTATTTCTGTAGCCGACCCCCACACGAGGTATTTGCGAGGCAGCCTAGGCCTGAGCCTCACATTTAGATCCACGTCCATTGCGAACATGACGGGAGCATAGGAAGGCCGTCGGCGAATAGACTATGAAACGTCGATGGTCAAGGGAGTCCATTTGCCGCAATCATTCAATCCACAACCATCGTTTTCTCACCGCGTGTTCTTCATCCGCACATCGGTTGCGAACATGAAACAGGGCCCCTGAGGTAGATATTCACAACAGATTCTCTGCCACGGCCCACGATGGGTCATCCGATATGAATGGGTGAGGCCTCTGGGTTTGTACTCTGTCTTGTCTTGCTTCACTTTATTTCTCCTGGAGGACACCGGCTGATCAGCGAGCATCGGTCGTGTAGATCGCCGTAGATGCTGTGTACCATTCCCTAGTGCGGGGCAAAAGACACTACAAAGCGATCCTTCGAGGAAAGGAATCACTCCCTTACAGTGTCGGCGCCTGCACGAAGGCTTACTTTCTTCGGGTTATCGTTATCTGCATCGATCCCGTCCTTGTCCGTCTAACCGTTGTCAGGGGTCAGCCATGCGTTCTTCCTTCTTGTTCGCCGTCGTCGCTACTCATCAGAGCACGCTTGCCATTATGACAGCGCACTGCGAAGCGAGATGCGACTATCGCGCACTGGCTCGCACCTGCCGAAACACCGAGGCGGTGTATCTGCGATGTTTCGACACGACCCGCGATGTTGCGAATCACACGCTTTAATCACCGTCAGCCCCTTGGGTGTATTTCAATCCGGCGTCTTGCGGAAGCGGCAGATACGATGTGGATCCGGTTGTAAGTGTAGGCAGCGCGCGAGGGGGGGTTATGGGAGTCTGTCATGTGGTATATCCCCTCGGCCTTGCTGCATGCTGGTTACTAATATTATACATGGAAAACAACGATCTCACTGATGAGTAATGACTTAATGTGCTGTGTAACGATGCGCGATGCAGACAATATAATTATGACAGTGGTCCCAAAAAAAAGTGCCCAAGCACGACTACCACTCAAATTCACTGCGGCAAATTGTTGACGAGGTTATTCGCGGAAGCAAGAAACAAAACTTACCCTGTGCATTTGGCAAATAGGTAGTCTTTCCCGTTGACGTGGATCATGCCATCCTTCAGGATACATTTCCACTTGTTCTTCACTCGTCCGACCTGCCAGGCTACAATGGGATCGACGAAATATAATCCAGAGCGCGGAACAAACCTTGTCGTAAGTACAGAACATGATGTCCGTGTCTCCTTGGCCACCTTCTTCTGCATCCTCTTCGCCCTCTGTGTCAGAGTCATCCAGATCACTGTTTATTATCTCGTCCCCTGCCTGAGTTCCACTAGATACCTGTGAGGGTTGGGGTAATGACGGATGGGAAGGCCGTGGTGCAAAGGAATGACTCGGTGGAGGGGACGGAGAATCCGAATCAGAGGTTGACGGTCCGTCGACCTGAGGAATAAGTTGAGCCACTGGACGTGCTGCCTGCGCCGGCGGTTGAGAAGCAGGCGGGGGTTGCGTAGTTTGATTAGACTGAGCGGGTTGCTGTGTTGCCGTCGAAGCTGGGGCAGGCTGTGAGGCCGTGGACGCCGGCGCAGGTGGGGCATACGGTCGGAGGGCGGTTGGGGGACGTGCAAGATGCGCCGGATGAGGGGGGAAAGATAATACGCCTTGCTGTCCCCCTGGATATGTAGGTGGCTTCATCCCATTCAGTTGGGGTCCAGGAAGAGGAGGTAGCGCGTAAGGTGTCATGCCAGGAGGACCACTCAAGATATATCGACTATCCGCTGGCTCTGTTTTAACCTGTGTTGATGGTTGTGGTGGTGGAGCCGCGTACGGGTTATGAGGGGGCGGATAGTGAGGATGATGTGGCATCATGTGCATTGGATGGGGCGGGTAAACAGGATGATGCTGGACAGGCTGCTGAGGTTGCGGCTCAAACTCGGCGACGTGCGATGCGATGACTTTGCTCTGCCATTTCTACGAGCACGGACGGTCAACTCACCCACCCGAATATATTGACCATGGACCAACGACCACTCACATGTTGCAAGTCAGCTAGGACATCTTCGCTAACGCCATACTCGTCGAATTCGGGCTTAATGGCAGCAATGACATCGTCTATGACGGCGCGGTAGATCGAAGGCTCAAAATCTCTCTGTTACTTGACTGGACTACTACAACCAAGGTTGGGTGAGCAGCTCACCACAAGCTTATTCGACATCGTGAGCGACGCCGATGGTGCCAGATATAGCAGGCGGAGGTGGTGGGAGGCAGAGAAAGAGCTTTTATACTTCAATGACTAACAGGACAGGCGTGCAAATTCAAACTCAGCAAGGCATGAAGTTGAGTTCCCACGCACAGACCACCTGCAATCCGATGGTGACGTCGAGTCTGCAAGCCAATGGCACAACGTCCGATACGATCATCGGAAATACAGACCCTGAAAATACTTGCATTTGAATGTTATAAGGCGGAGCGCTCACTCGAACGTCAGTGATGCGGTGGTCGGGGAGCTCATGGTTGCATAATGCGTACCCTTGTACGTAAGTCGGCACGAGATTATCTATGTGCGCGCTGAAGTAGTAAGTTATCTTCCTTTTTTGAAGCTCATCACCACCACACCGCAAGATCTCTATTCAGTGTCATGAAAGTTGGGACATGCCTTAGCAGCGCTGAAATCAATAGATGAGCTCAAGAATCGTGATAGGAGACCGGCGTCACATCATCCTTAGATTCATTGAACCAGTCATGTTGACACGATGGGGAACTAGGAGGTACGAATTTGACGGGTTCATGTACCTGGACAGAGCCGCGGAGTCGACACACATCCAGCCCTTGTGTCACAAGCAGAACACGTTCTGCAATTTCAGCACAGTCACCCTCGTATCGTCCGAAGGTTTCCCTCCTATAAGTACTTGACACGCCGGCGAGATAGCTCTGCAGGTGACGATCATCCTCGACCAGAATATGGCTTCAAAGTGGGCACACCTACCTTGATGTCTGTTTCTTGACTGATTATTAACGACTAGACCGAATTCTGCTTTAAAAGTTTCTGATGCATCGATCCAACCGCAGGTCGTGTACGACGGCGGGCTGGGCGGAAAGGATATTCGGCTGCGAATCGCAAACGGTGGAGCTGGGCAATCTGGCCTCATTGGCGCATGGGCCAATGCCTTCATTCAGTATTGTGATAAACAGAGCATCGCACCCTTTCGTGTTCGTCCGTCTCCGTTCTAACTGTTGTGTGAACCCTGACCAGCGCAACCAGGTCGCTTGGTATCTCGGAGACACAACTCAAAGTCTAGGATGTCTCGCCACAGGGGAAGTTGACATCGCGGTGACGTACAATGATGCTGCGGAGCAGCAAGCGTGTAAGAGTGGCGCTGCAGTGGAACGAGTATACGGTTTCCGCGTAGGTGCCGTTTGTATGTGACACGACGTCCGCGCCGTTCCAATGACCCAATGTAGGACCACTTTTTCCTCGTCGGTCCAACCTCGGATCCCGCGAACCTCAAAAATTGTGGTGGTGACGTCCTTGCAATGTTCAACGAGATCGTGGACCAAGGAAACAAGGACTTGCTGGTAGAATGTTATTTATCTGACCCGAGATAAGATTACCTCACAACAACATTTCAGACACCGCCAACCGATCGGGATCCTGTTCGCTTCCTCTCCCGTTTTGACAAAAGTGCGACGAACATCAAAGAGAGTTCGCTATTCTGCGCGATTGGCCAGGTGTGCCTCCATATTTCGGAGACATTTTGACCTGCCGGAATTGATCATCGCCGCTAGGTCCCTTGGGCATTGGCATACTCAACTTGGTACCATCAATATCCGCGTTTTCCACTTCAAGCACTGCGTGCAGCGTCCGTGTTGTCCGAGTATACCTTGACCGATAAAGGTATATGGTTGTCGTCTCCCAGGGAAGTGACATCAGCATTGAGTATCTTCGCCGAGGGTGGGGACACTGACCAAAACGATCCATTGTTGAGTCCTGCGCACGTCCTCTTGGGTGCCAAGGCAGATCCGGCGAACAAGGAAATATGGGAAAATTTCATGAAATGGGTGAAACACCCCAACGGCGGACAAAAAGTTATCAGAGATTTTACAAAGCCATCTTCAAGTTGCCCTGAAGGGGTACAATTGTACTCTGAGGCTCCGAATGCCCAGTAATCCTGCGAGCGTCCGGGCGAAGCAGAACGGACTACTTGTTCTTTTTCGAAGTCCGTTGTATGGACCGCTATGTAGTAGCAACTCTTCCTTTCGGATCTACACTTTAAATGTTGTTTTACCCTCTAGTTTGCCCTAGCAGTTCACATTGGCTTCAGGGTCGATGTTATTAGTGAACCACCGTTGTGAAGGAACACAAGTGGGAAAGGTGACCAGAGGTTCACCTACGAATCGCGAATGGCATAGGCTTTGCCTCATCGACGATCACACCATTTCCCTCCCAAAAATACCAGTTAGGCTCCCCGTCAATATCTTTCAATTGAGACAGCACGAGGTTCTTGCCAACTTCTTGGCAAGAGCATCAAACGATTCCCTTATTCGTGAAATGACCAGCTAATCAGCTCGCAAGCCGTGCAAAGCACTCGTCGAAACGTTACGTATTGATTATTCGTGCCCAACGAATGAGGTATAGTTCGAGGGACGTCAACCCGCTTGACGGATCACTAAGCATATGGCCTCATGTTCAGCTGAGTAAACGGTTCTTTCGTAAAAGCGGGTTGGAATATAAATACTCGCTCCAGTCTTGCAACCTGCGACAATCATGATGTTCGGGCGTCATTCCAAGTGGGCAAGCTTGCAGTCGTTTTTGTTCCTCGCATGTTTCTTGCCGACTAGTTCGGGCTATGCTTTGGACGTCCGAGATGAGCTACTCGTTCGGTCTGGGGTTTTCGCTACTGCGAATTCAACCATCCAACCAGCGGCCGTGTACGACGGTGGGCTGGGAGGTAAAGAGATTCGCCTGCGCATCGGAAACGGCGGCGCTGGCCAGTCTGGCCTCATTGGCGCATGGGCCAATGCCTTCATTCAGTACTGTAACAAACAAGGCATCGAACCTTTCCAAGTACATCTCTGTCTGCCTTGACTGACGTATGATTCTGACGAGCTTACCATCAGGTCGGTTGGTATCTTGGAGACACCACCCAGAGTCTAGGGTTCCTCGCCGCTGGGGAAATTGATGTTGCGGTGACCTACAACGACGCGGCGGAGCTTCAATCGTGCAAGACTGGTTCTGCAGTCGAGCGCGTCTATGGTTTCCGCGTGGGTGTTCTTTCTCTCAGACATACCGCCAGGTGGCAATGACCATCGTCGTTATGTAGGACCACTTTTGGCTTGTCGGTCCCAGCTCGGATCCCGGGAACCTCAAAAACCAGAGTAGCGACGTCCTTTCAATGTTCAATCAGATCGTGTCCCAAGGAAACCTGGATATCGCGGTACATTGCAGTTTTTGTACCGAGAGAAAATAACCTGACTCACTTTGTTTAGACGCCACCCACTAATCGGGTTCCTGTTCGGTTCCTTTCTCGCTTTGACAAGAGTGCGACGAACATCAAGGAAAGTGTACTGTTCACCACGATCGGCCAGGTATGTCTCTGGGTGTGCCGTGCATATCTTTAAGATGTGAGCGATTGACTATCACTGCTAGGTCCCTTGGGCGTTGGCATATTCGCAATGGTACCATCAATACCCGCGATACCCGATCCAAGCACTGCAGGCAGCGTCCCTCTTGTCCGAATATACCCTGACCGATAAGGGTACATGGCTGTCCTCTTCGGGCAACGTCACGTCAGCCTTGACTGTCTTTGCCCAAGGCGGGGATACTGACCCCAGCGATCCATTGTTGAACCCTGCGCACGTCATCCTGGGGGCCAATGCGGACCCCTCGAACAAGGATATTTGGGAGAAATTTATGACATGGGTGACGCAACCTGATGGTGGCCAGGCGGTTATCAGTAGTTTTATGCAGCACGGGACTGTGCTGTACTCGCAGGCTCCGAACGTCACGTTGTCGTGCAATTCTACACAGTAGTCGCCCCAAGTTCCACTGGGCGTTGCCTGCGGGCATCCTTGTTACAGTAATAGATTCATTCTTGTGTGAAGAATGATGTGATGGACGAGCACTCGGTAATAAACAGGCGTCAACATGAGCGACCTCGAGTTCTCCTTTGACGACCGTCATGTTCGATTCGAGGATGTATGGACTGCTAGCAACCTGTCTCTTCTTGAGCATTTCGCAGGCTGCCCGCGTTTTCCTCAGCCCACAAGACTCATTTCCACCGCGCCTCTCTCCGCAGCAGGCAAATTTAGTTCTATCAGCCCATCTTCGCCTGGAGCAGTTTGACGTCGTCAGTCAATCGGGGTGGTTAAACCACTTGCTCAGGGAACGCGACTTCGTGGGGCAAGGCGACCAGAGCGCCTTGCTATTACTCGTCGACGAGGCATATGCTCGTGGTATGTCGCCCAAACGTCCATGAATCAATTCCACTCATCTCGAGACAGACATCGTCCCATCGACACTCAAACCGTCGTTCTCCTTCCCAGAATCTCAAACAGACTCACTGTCGTCGTTTCTCAAGACATGCAATCGGCGCGCATCGCATGTATACACGTATGTTGCCTACGAACCTTCCATCCCTACCCAAGGTGTTCCCCGTGCGCTCGACGTCTTCTCTGTTCCGACACCTGCCGACGAGGCGTTTTTGGCCGAATTTTCGACGCTCGTTGACTACCTCGACGTCATGCCGACCCCTGACCGTTTTGCGGCGCTCGAGTTGACGGGCATCCCCAAGCTCGCAGCGTCGTATGGGACGTCCAGCGAGCAATACAAGCTCGCGACGGGCGCCTTGCGCGCTGCCATTGAGGCCGTGTTGGCTGACGAGTCCATTCAATTGGCGTTGGTGACGTACACGTCGAGTGCCCAGCGAAGGAGTCCTTTACTCGCCGATCAACTTGTAGAGCGCACGTCTCCCCTTCAACCCATGAAAGCGCTCTCGTCTTGCTTTGGTTCCTTGTTTGACTGCACCGAGGCGACCAACGGATGCTCTGGACACGGTGAATGTAGGAATACGACGCGTGCAGGACAGGAATGCTTCGTCTGTACTTGTATGACCACCATCGGCGAGACAGGCAAAATCCAGAATTGGGCAGGCGAGATGTGCGAACGGAAGGACGTTAGCGGGTGAGTTTTCCTGTTCGATTGTTGTGTGCCGTTGTTGACGATGCGAATTTCGTCAGTCCGTTCGTCTTGATCACTGGGACGGTGATCACCCTGATCTTGCTGATGGGCGGTTCGGTGTCGTTGCTGTATGCTATCAGTAACCAGGAGCTGCCGAGCATATTGACAGGAGGTGTTGCTGGGCTAACGCGGAAAGAATGAAGGACCTGCATTGCTTCATACTGTATTTCGGCGTTCGACTTGCATTCGGTTCGGATGGCCTCCGCTTACATGTTGAGTAGTTCATGAGATAGAACAGGTTACAACACATTAATTTTTTGACCAGCTATACTTGGCTGCTCGAAGTAACTCCTTCGTATCCATCTGAACGCGCGGGTGTTAGGACATGACGACTCACTACCAACACCTCACTGGTCTTGCCATGTCCGCGTCTCTAATCTCGCCGAGATGCATCGTCTACCAAACCTTACGGAAATCATCGGTTTCGCCGGTACATCCTGTCGCGAGGTTGGGTCAAAGGCTATGATGTTACTAAACGGATTTTTTATGCACAAAAACGCGACCAGGTGATCCTGCACCATTAGGAGATCCACAGATAGTAAACGATGTATTATGCTAGAACTAGAGAAGATCCTACTAGTGACTGTCTAGTATGCGGAGGCACTAGGTCCCCATCAAAATGAGCGGTTACAGACCGGAAGTCCGTCAAGCTCGCTCGTCCCGTGCCCACTCCCCCTTAAATTTTGAAGCTCAATGTTCACCATTCCCCAACACGTCTCGTACCGCTCTCGTCTCGGCAGCCGATTCAAAGGCTCCTTATTCCAAACGCTTAAATCAACCTGTTTCAAAGCAGGACAGAGAGCGTGCAACAAATGGGCGACGGCGACGGGGGAACCAATCAGGGAATTCCCGAGGCAGAGGCTGCTGAGTACCTTGGAACGTACGTCCGCACAAAGCGACGGCGTGGCCAACGTGGTCGCGTCCACGACGAGCGCGAGAACTCTTAGTTTTGGACAAGCGCGGACGAGGTGGAAGAGTGATTGGAGGCTGGGTAGAGACGCGAACGGGTGATCGACGCACGTCGAGAGCGTGAGCTCTTCAATATCTGGCCAAGCAGATGCCAGTTCTGCAATGTCGTCGTCGTCAAATGTGAACGTGGACAGTCCTTCCAGGCAAACGACCCGGAGTCGAATGAAACTGAAAAGTGGTCTGATATCGCG
>JBBPOF010000479.1:0-22747 GCA_038091315.1 Porphyrellus cyaneotinctus | reverse complement strand
TCTTGGATTAACTTTCCTTGATACATATTGTTGTAATCAAAATATTTTATTTTACTCCCATCATGAGATATATCGAAGATATTTTGTTTTCTAAATCAATCTTCAATTATATTTAGAGATCCTTTAAGTATTGGAATTCCCGGTGTGTCAGTGGATGTGTTGCTCGTTTCCCTCTTTCGGTGCTGTACCTGGATGTCGTCAGACGGTAGCCCTGCTCCTCAAACTGTCCCGGAGTGGTTTGTGCTTGGAGAGGAAGAATCTGGAGCCACAGATGTTGATACGACTCGGCACGTCGGATCATGGCCGAGACCTCGACGGCTCGGTATGGACTAACAGTTGTGCCCTCCGATATTGAGCGCCTGATTGTCATACCACTATTGTAGTGAAACCCGCCACGTACACATTCATGCTGTTGGCTTGGTATGTTACGAATTTTCTATGTGAATGGTAGCAAGCTAATGTTTAAATCCGTCTACTCTCGCCGGAGCCTGGGGTATATAATGGAATCGAGAAGCTGGACGCCTCCGACGGCTTCGGACGACCTACGAACTGCTTCAATGAGTTAGATCGCAATGATGTCTACTGCACCATCAGATTTGATCCCATTCCAAGGGTGTTCGCTACTCGAAATAGGGCTTCTCGAGTGCCCGGCGTCATGGACTTGAGTCTCGGTCAATGTGGTAACGTGGACTTGCGTCCCCCACTTTTGACCTGCGTCCGAAGTGTGGTTCACGGACGCGCTCCCGAGTGCCATACCACTCGTAAAGAGAGTCTGGATAGGCCGTACGGCCAGCCCGACACGAATGATGACCATATAAAATGTAATGGAGATGATGGGTGTGACCTGGTAATGAGAATCAACTCTTCAGTGGGAGACCCATAATAGGCAAGGGTCAGATAACTGACCAAGTCCAGAACGATGTATTGGGCATTGGATCGAGTAATGAAGCAAGTCAATGCCACAATGAGGGTTATGGAATAAATGGCGCCAGCATCGATGATGGTGCGTAGAACTGGTCGCAGTTGAGAGCGACGACCGCGGAGTCTTTTTTCCTTCCGGTCGATATACCAGATACGACTAACCAACAAAACTAGACGAAGGGTAAACTAGATCAGAAACCGTCTTGACTATACTTGAAAGTATGACCACATACGGGTAGTTAACAAGTTGGTACTCAGTGCCGTCACCCAAAAGGACGTTATCCACGTCCCGAGAGCCCCACCAAAGACCCCTTTCTGCGTCACTCTCGATAATACGTACGGAGTTCCGATCCCAGTCACTTTGGACAAGTCGTCAACGGCTTTGGTTACCTGAGAGAAATGCGTCACACGTACCAACAGTGGAACACCACAGTAACACCGGCAAAATCATGACGAGTTTAGACTTCCATACCTTGTAACAGCGGTAAATCTGCAATGCCTCAGTCGTCAAAGTTGATCTCTATGGTTCGAACTTACCACGACCCCATCTCCTATCAGCGTCTGTGCGGTGAACACGTAACTCTTGGCCACGAACGTCCATTGAGATATGTGCGCAAAATATGCAAGTGGGCCTCCTGGGGTAGCGTCTCTGTACAATATTAGACCTTGCATGACCCTAATGATGTTGATCACGAGGTGCTACGTCCAAGTAATTAATTCTGGGTCCGACGGAACGGAAAGAAATATGCACCGTCGTGCTACCCAGCAGCAGCAAGCATGCTACGATGAACATCCCACGGTTCACTCGGCGAGTGGACTGTCGAAACACTAGCTGCCAGATGGTTGCACCAAACATCAACAACGAAAAACCTTGTCCCAAGAACGATTAGTGCCCTGTCCACGATTCTCGTTTATAGGTCTTACCGTACAAGAGGGCTTCCAGTAGTACTGAGAGAAGCTCCGCCTTGTCCAGAGCAATGCCACCTGGAGGCATATTTCGAGACGCGCACTAGGAAGGTACTTCGCGAGCTCGGGGAAAGAGAAGGATGCGCAGCTGGGAGTGGCGAAGGCACGTAGGAAAGGGAAAACGGGCGACAGCATCATCCCAAAACCTCGGCCCTCTTCTACAGTCAATTTCTAAAACCGAAACATTTCTGAATTTTCTAACCTGGTTTGCAATTTTGTGAGCATATGGTCCTATATAAGCGGAGGTACGTGGCGAATTTTCTTTTCCACCTCGTTTCAGCTTGACTCGGAGCAGAGCTCCGCTCGCAGCTTGTTTGCTTCATCTGCGCAGAGTATATAACGTTATCGTTTGACGACTCTCTCGCAGGTCGTTTGAATGGTTAGCCGCGGCCAACCGACATAACCAAGCTGCCTTCCTAGTCGAAAAGTGAATTTCACTCGAATGTTGATGTTCGGGTTATCTGATGGGCCCTTGGCTCATAAGTATGGTTAATCGAAGAAATTTACCAAGCGGTGCTGTAAAAGTGTGAATCGGCAAATGCCGAAAATGCTTTACATTTGGGGCCTCCATATGTGCATAGCATACAGATCACGGACGTATCTACAACATTCTTAGAACGTCGGGAGCGAAAGTATTCCGAATTAAGCAGTATAAGTATTCCCCTCCAAATTCATATGGGTTACCAAGTATCAGGTCTGCGTGTTACGCTTGTTCGTCTGGAATCAAAATATCAGAAGTGAATATATGAGTGGAAGGAACTAGTGATCACTGTGCGCGTGCCGCGGCTGAAACTGTATGATGCCAGTGGCGGATGCGCCTTCCATGCACGCTGAAGGCGTTGGCCGTTGTAACTTCGTGGCTGATGTGAGTTGGTGCCCAATGATGCTGTGGCAGTGCGTGTCCCTTCCTGGGGACACCAGGGTGACAATATCCATGCGGGGTACCTTAGGTGGGAGAGAAGATGTCTGCCTTCTTTTCGTTTCAGAGGGCTTTGTTATCCAAAATTCTCTGTATCTTGGTTGGGGTCTGCCATGGTCTGAAGGAACACATAGTACCTGAGCGCACGTTCCGTCCATGTTATCACTGTAATTTTTTACAGTAATTCATTTCGCTACTGTCGGGTTTCCTTTTAGTTTATAACGTGATGAGTCCTGCGTCAACGGTCTCCAAACGATGACGAATACGTATAAATACTGTCAACATCGCATTGAATCAAATGCAGTCAGAGCTACTAGAATCGAAACAACTCATCCTATCGATAGAGAATAACGGCCAGACAAGGTCGGTGAATGTTAACACCCCACTGAAACTGGAGAGCACGAACGTCATGCTCTATGGCTGTCAGCGCGGCGGAACGACACGGATGCCAGGCGAAAAGTCGTGTACTGCATCCTTCCCTTTGAAACATGTCATTTCAGCTGCCATTTTCTTTCCCAAGATTCGGGCTGTATCATACATTCCTTCAGCTGTAACGGTTACGAGGAAAGCCTGTGAACGGCAAATCCGAGGGACCCAGGAAGGCGTGCTTGGAATACAAACTTCGTCCACTGTCATGAAATTCCAGGTAGTCCGGTTGTTGGAGTAAGCAGAAGAGCCGGGCCAGTACTACCGGATGGGAGAGCAAAATCAGGTGTCCTGGAGATGCAGGGGCACATTAGGGGTGTTCTTGCATTGCTATGAAGAGTGAACTGCGTGGTGTACGAAAAAGTGACTCATTGAATCAGCCCCCGACAAGACGTAGTCTCGAATGACAGTAGAGGCTGCAAGACCGGGCCAGCTGCTGATTTTCACGGTCATGTTTACCGATTTTAAATGATGGAATCCGGGTTACCTAGTTGTTAATGGGTCGCGAGCCACGGTGCATCAATGACCTACTGTGGTTACCAATCACAATTTTACTGGCAGTGTATGTGCGGTGGCATGGACTGGTTGATAGTAGTAATACATCGCTTGGTGAAACGGAGGGTGGGCAACTACCGTTGCCGCGTGACATGTCAATATGAATCGGTACATGACCCTCTCCGCGCTGGGGATAAATACGTGGTTGACAGAGTGGTTGCAACCGAAGTCGTGTGGTTTTACAGCCAGCCGAATGGGAATGTTATGTGGCAGTGACCTAAATGGTCCGTGCGCAGTGACGCCCAAGTCCAAGGGTTCTCCACCGCGGCGTCAATAGATAGATCTGCCAGGCCCATGCCATGCTGCCGAGTTTGAGTTCCTGCGCACAGACCCCATAAGAAAACCTCGTCACCCTCAACTCCCGCTCACCTCGCCCTTTTTCTGCAACCACATGGCTGAACCTCGTCGATCAAGTCGGATCTCAGCACAAGCACGGCCAGAGCCATCTGTAAAGAGGCACCGTAAAGGCGCATCCGCTGCTGCAAACAATGCTGCCAAGTCGATCAAGGCAGGCTCCACTCGCAAACGGGCCTTGAAAGAGGGTCAAGAGGCGGACCAAGACGTCGACGTCGAGCAAGAACAAGGTGTGAAAAAGGTCTGTTGCTTGTTCGTGGTTGTCGAACCGAGGTCGTTGATGCCAGCTTCCATTTGTTTGTTTTCGAAATGAATCGCGGACGATGATGATGATGCGATACCTGGTACTCATAGGCAAAGCTCCCTTCTGCAGAGGAGACGCAAGCTACAGCGGATGTGGCAGCTGAAGAGCCCCCTGACTCTGCGGAGCCATCGGATGCAACCAAGAACATCGACGTTGGAGAGATACTTCCATCGCTCATTCTGAAGAACGAAAAGGACGAAGACATCGACACCATCTCACTCACGACCGAGAAAGGTGTTGTCCTCTTCCTAGTTCCGAAGGCGGACACGCGTGAGTATTTCATTGTTTACGCTTTCGTGCACGAATGGACATTTCTGGGGCGAGCGATAACGTCGATATACTGATTTGATGCATTCGTAGCCGGTTGTACCACACAGGCGTGTGGATTTAGAGACGTCTGGCAAGAATTTGGAGCACTCAACTATGACGTTTACTGTCTCAGCGCGGACTCTCCTACCGCTCAAGCAAAGTGGCAGACAAAGGTGCTTTCTTCTGCAGGCTGTCTTGGTCCTTGTCAAGTCCTGACGTCTTCACTCCGACACGAAGAAACAATTACAGTACCAGTTGCTCTCGGATCCTCAGAGGGCGCTGATAGGTGCCCTCGGTGCTGCTGATGGCAACAGGACCAAGCGGAGCCACTTTGTGTTCGAGAAGGGAGGGAAGCTGCTTGATAAGAGGATGCCCGTCAAACCCGCGGATAGGTGAGTTCCCCTATTGGTCCTTCCTACCCTGCTACTTCTGACCTCCTTCCAGCCCACAGTTAGCTCTCGATTTCATCAAAGGACTCGGTAATTAGGTCAAGGTGTGGGTATGTGGTGTGGTTGATGTCAGTATGTGGTGTCAGTATATATCCATGTTCAATCTTGCACAGTATGTCTCGAATGCAGTGCTCCTTACCTGTACACTTGTAATCATTGAACCTCATCTACTCGAGGCAAACTACCTATGTATGTGATCCGACGGAAGGGCTTCATCGCGCAAAGGCACTTGTGGCAATGTCCTTGACCCAAACGATCGCACCGCCGTCGATTCGCCGATAGTACTTGAACCACCAGCTCATCACGTTGCACAGCTGACGTTGAGTGAGCAACTTTGCCTGATGTTCTGGGGAATGCTTCCGTGCACCGGTACCTTTGAATTGCGATGATCAAACACCCTGGTCTACCAGTAACCCAGTATCAGTTTCATCCTGGTAATATTTGGATTGATCTGAACAATGAGCGTCGGATAGTGGCGTGATTCCGGATCTACAGGAATTGCGTTTGACACCGATATTATCTCGCCGTTTCAAGAGGTGCACGTCGTCGAAATCGCCAAGTGCGAAGAGGCTTCGAAGGGTCACAAGGCCGCAAGGACCTCCTCCAATGATCAAGACCCGTCATCATCCAACGAACGGCGGAAATCAGGTAGAGGTGATAAAATGCCCGGGCCGTCCCCTCCAGACTCCTACCCACCGCTACTAGGATGCTGTCCTCACACTCGAAGCGGCGGTGGGTAGGACCCTACGTCCCCCCGCTTCTCGGGTCGGAGACATCGGTATGGAGGAGAGAAGGAGACCAGAGTGAAAATAGGAAAGGGGACTTGAGGGCTGAGGACGGGCTACGTATTGTCTCGGTCAGGCCCAGGCCCAGATCGGAACAGGGACAGAGTGGCGTGTCAACGAGCTGTAGTCAGGATGCCAGCTGGGAAGGGGGAAATAGTTCTTGCGCGTGACGAAGTTGAGCCTTGAGGGCGGGCTGGGCAAATCCCCGACCAAAACCAGGACCAGAGCGGAACAGGGGCAGAGCTGTGTGTCCGCGGTGATGCAGTCACCCGAGCGGATGTGCCGGCTAGGAAGGGGGAAGCAATCATGACGTGCGACAGAGCTAATGCCGGAGGACGAACTGCGCGTAGTCCAGGACCAGAGGAACAGGGACAGAGGGGCGTGTCCGTGGTCTGCAGGGAAAGATTGTAATGTAACGATTGACGACGTCTTACGAGCCGATTGAGCTGTCTGATTGGGCGACGGAACAGATTACATATGTAAGCGTCTTAGCGACTCTCAGCCACTTCTGTAAAATAGGTAGTATGTCTGACAGTCAGGAACCGGTCCCCAGTGGGAGTCCTGCGTTTACCGAGTACCACGTAAAGTCGGCACCGGGTTTGTTGAGTACTTACCTTCCTAATCAGAGAGAAGAAATTTAATTTTGCAGCTTTTGAGCCTGCGCGGGTGTGCCTGCTAGGAACGGGGAAGTAGTCCTTGTGTGTTGCAAGCTACTCCAGTCGAGTGCCTGGACTACGTACACTAGTAAGTGTTCGTAGGCAGAAGGGAAAAAGTGTAACTGTACCTTACCTCTATTCAAGTGGTACGAAACAGCCAATAAAGTCAACCTGTCAGGCCCATCAATGAAGAATATGGAGTAGCGCGCGCGAGTAAACATCGTAACGTCCGAATAGGTGACCTCGGGACGCTACAAACGGTTGATGACGAGACCACCGACTCAGATAGGAAGGTCTAAAGACGGCTGGATTTCTAAGACCGACCCTGTCACTCCAGGGTTGGGTTGGGCTCCAGGCCAGGCCCATGCCCAGATCAGAAAGGGACAAACAGAAGCGGCGTGTCAGTGCTGCACTCACCTGACTGGGTCGGAGGGACGAAGTAGCCGAAAAGACGGACAAAGGTACTGCAAGGGGCAAGCTCATGCCAGATCGTGACTATAAATTGCTGGGGAACCATCCTCTTCTGAGTCATTGACCCAGCCTTGCCATCGTTGGTGAGTCACTGACTTGGCTCTGTTGCACGGACGGTCCACATATCTCATTCCCAGAAGCCCTGGTCAATCCTCAGCAATCTACTTACGCAAAGAATTGTAAGGTTTTCTCTACCACCGAAGAGAAAGGCTTGTCTAACCCAGCTCCTTTCCACCAGCAATCGTAGTGTCATACGGACCCAAGATGGCTGATCAGCGCGCTATCAATCAGATTCCACCCCTCGATGCTGACGGCATTCAGTGGACGAAAGCCACGAGCAAGAAGGGGATACATTTTGAAGTCGGAACAAAGGTAGCTGGCCATTCAATCGAGGGGAAGAGTGAAGAAACTCTGGCAGCGCTGGAAACTCACCACCCGGGGTTTCCTATCCCTGTCAACTGGCCGGTGGGTGACGAGAACTGGAAGGAAACGAACCAGGAGGTCCGCAGAAGAGGCATTAAACAATACAAACTCCACGACAACGGTTTTTCTGTCTGGAAATACAGATTGGACATCACCGCTACCGAATCCGGGACCTATTGGTTTTGGGATGAATCCGAGGATTATTATGGAATAAGCGTCACATTCTCCAATAACGAGCAATATGTTCGATTCAACTCTGACAAGCCAACCATTCGGTATGTTCAGTAGCTGACGAATAAGGTTAGTGCAACAACGAAAACGTGTTGGTGCATTTCTAACCTGCTCTTTCCCCCCAGGAGGCATGTCGGATCTAATCGAGCCGTCGAAACTTTTTGCCACAATGATAATTTGCTTGTAACAGTGACAATGATGAATACAGATGCACCGTTTGTCTCGTATCGTTCGTTTGATTGACACATATTAGAGGGATGTTTCATTTGGTTTGTCGAGGCCTCTGTCGCCGGCTGCAAGAACAATTGCAATTTTACCCGACGTGCTTGAATACAGTCTCACTGATCCTGGAACAAGAGATGCCTGAGGCCCCAGTACATAAATCGAAGAGGGAGCATCCGCTACTGTGAGTGATGCCGCCAAGCCAGCCAAGCCAGTTTCCTCTCGAAAACGCGCCCTGATAGCATCATAAAATAGACCAAAACATAGACAACGAGCGAGAGCAAGGCTGTTGCTTGACGAGCACGCTGTCAAGTACAGTTTGTTGATGCCTGCTTATCTGCCCCCTTTCCCGATTTTTTATTTCGGGGCGATGGAGGCTATAGGCAAAAAAGAGCGGCGGTCGAGCAGCGCTGTAGCCTTCCATGGGCCATCAGGCGTACCCAAGAACATCAACGTTGGAGAGTCTTCGTTTTGGTGAACGAACAAGCCTCGATCGGCGCGTGAGAAAGGTGGCATCCTTCCGAAAGCGAACATGCGCGAGTATCTCCTCATTCAGCCTTTCATGCACGATGTCATGATCGATGATGAGTGCGTGTGCTGACTCACTGCATTCTGATGGGTTACAGCTGGTTGTACCACACGGGCGTGTGGATTCAGAGACGTCGGGTATGAACTTTTTCTTTTTCGAGTGCTCAACTTATAAAATTTCACTGCCTCAGCGTGCTGCTCAAGAGATGAAGGCGATTTCTTCTGCAAGTTGTCTTGGATAATATCCAATTTCGACATGAGGAAGCAACTACTGTACCAACTGCTCCCAGATCCTCAGAGGATGCTCCCTATGATGGTGCTGAGAGCAAGGGTCTAGGCAAGAACTGTTTCGTATTCGACAAGGGTGGGAAACTACTTGATATGCAAAGAGATTCCCAACAGACCTGCAGATCCGCATCCCCCGTGCTTCATTCTGCTACTTCCGCCGACTGCTTTTTCCGTCCCCGGATGCCGCTCAATTGACAGGCTTATCCCGTATTCGAATTGGCGCTGTCGGATCAGGGGGCGACTTGTTCATTTGTGGAACGCACCATGCGCTGTGGTTTGATGAAATTGCCTTTGTTCCTGTTCATCGGGAGGGACATTGTTCGGGTGTTCCTGACATGTTCCTGACATTACTTGTTCAGGGTTACTGTGAAGTCAACATGGCCATCAATTTTGGGAACGATCTTGATTGCATCATCATCACTGGCCCCCAGTTTTATAGTTTTCTTAATGGCAAACACACATCGAGTTATCGCGCAGGTTACTATACTTTTATGTGCGGTCTTGGCTGTGTACCGCGGCTTCGCTGATGCTCTGTTAGTCTCATGCGATTCTTTTCTGAACGTTAAGCAACAATCTTGGATTTCAGATCCCTATCTCAGACCTCAACCTTGGTCAGGTTTCGCCCGGTTCTTCTGATTGTGTCAGTGGCCTTGTTGACAGTCAGAATGTTTTCTGATCTCTTATTTTCTGATTTGTTTACCAATGCTTCATATGCACGTCTAAATGCCTTTTCCCTGTAACCGGCGTTTGAGATTGTCGGGGATTTTTTCCTCCGCGGTGTCTATCCCACGTCCGATCTCATCGACAACCTGTGCAGCTAGCTTGATACGAACCGGCGGCGGTCGGGAGGGGGTCGATAATTCTACCGATCGTCGTGCTGTGCGCGGTAATATAAGCGCTGCTTGCAAGACTGCATGTCTTTATCATGCAACAACGTATAGCGTATTAACCCCACTCTATCCAGTGACTAGGGGTGATGACCGCACCCACCTTCGCCGACGAGCTTCGCGCATCAGAGGCACCGGTCAAGGAATACTATCCGTCGGAGGCGGAAGAGGGACTAACACGACCCTATAGCGGGAGAGGAATACCTACAGACGGACGACGCTATATCCTGCTCGCCGGTGCCTCCGAGTCGGCTAGGTCCATCGTCTGGGTGTCTCCCAATCCAATAATCTGCAAAGACATGCATTTCGACATCTGTGATGAAACACAAGCTCTCTTACAAAAGAAGGGAAAGAATCGTAGCCCTCGTGTCGTCTATAGTACATAGATACTGGTGATATGGAGAGCCAAATAGAGTGGCTCACCTCCAGTCGACACAAAACGAGACTGGAGGTAAGCGATGCGAGTGATACCAAGTCGCGAGCCCGAAAAAGAAAACCTAATGACCGTATAAAAGTATCGTAATAGTATCTATGGGCTGTTCTCCAAAGTTCGCAACAATACTTAAGTTACATAGATACAATAGGAATGGAGTAAGTTTATATAAGCTTCAATAAATATCGTTTAAAGTGACGTGTGAATGTTCCCCGATACCCGTGATATGGAATAATACACATAGCTGACGCCAAATGTCATGGTTTAGCTTCTACCTCTTGCACTGAGCCGGTAAGAGTCTGTTCAGCTGAATCTGGCTGCGCGCGTATGCCGTTCCCTATGATGCCGACTTTTCGCAAGAAAAGTGCAGCTAATAAGGCAGCTTCGGAGTGTTTTAGTCTCCGTAAAATCACCATGGAGCACGTGAAGTACACACCGAAAAATGAGAATGCGGCATTGGTCCATTGAGCGGATTTGTAAGATTGCAGTCCGGCCGATATCGCGGGATTGGCCACCCCGCCTAGTTTTGGAGATTGTCTACTCACGACGGAATCAAACACGATCGTGGAAATCGTAAGACCAAACGCTGCTCCGACCTGTAGTGTAGGTGCGAGTTAGCAACACAGTCGGTGGATAATAACCTGAAAAGGAGAGTAGATAGTGATATTCCTGACTACTCACTTGAGTCATGGTCTGGAACAATCCTCCTGCAAGACTCTGCTCATGTGGCAATACGAGCTCCGCAACAAAAATGGTGCCGGCAGCGTACACAAAGTCGGCTCCACACACGATCAGGGTGGTGGACGGGAATCCGAATGCCCAATATGTAACAGATGGGTCGATAACTGCAAACAGGACACAAGCAATACCCGTGAGAAGGGTGCCGGACACTGGAAAACATAAGTCAGTCCATCACGGGACGAACACTGAGATGATCATCTTACCAAAAAACACCACTAGAGGAAGTTTCGAGACCGTCGCCGCAACAAAAACGTTACAGAGGCAGCCTGCGACGAACATGGGTATAAAGCGGATCATTGTGAGTATGGGCGTAAGTCCGAGGTAACTCTGGTAGTAAAGCTGAATGTAGCATGTCAGCATCTCCACATAATCGCAGAGTGAATGTTGGCGAACCTGGGCCCAGTACATCCAAGAAATGAAACCAGACGAGTTTACGAATGCAATGACAAGGACTACCGCCATCCGACCCTTGGCGTGTGTCCATATCGACAATTTCATAAGTGGTGGTGGGTTCCAGAATAGCTTCCGCTTATGAGGGTCAGCGGCGGACCGCTCAAGATGGTGTTCCCAAAGGATGAAAATAGCCAAAAGGAGTACCCCGATTATCAGAGAGGCGATTATATCTGATGCAAATCAGTATGTGAACCTTGTTCAGAATAGGAAGCGGGACGTACATGGGGTTTTCCAGCCTGTGATCGGGCCTTGACCGAGGGCAAACACAATCAGCACCAAACCAGCGGTGACCAAAAATGCGCCAATCCAATCCACCCTCGCGTCGGCTTCCGACGGAATACTGTCCGAGTCAAATGATACCAGGGCGCCAAGTGCACATAACGCAGATAAAGCTGCAGACAAATAAAATGGTGCACGCCAATGTTCACTGAACAGTACGTCAGGCAATGTAAGGTTCACGAGAGGATCATCGTACCTGCTAAGCTGAGTAAGGACGCCTCCGACCATGGTACCAATAGCAGCACCAATTGGGGAACCGGCGGCGAAAGTTGCAAACGCAATGGATCGCGCGCGCGATGGAGGGAACGAATGCGCCAAAATTCCCAGCTGGGATGATTGATTTAAGGATTACACTTATCTGGATTAGGGACGGGAAATTCACGCACAGCAGCAGGAATGGCAGCAGCAGGCCCCATTCCCTGGAAACCACGGAGGATATCCAATGTAATACCATCTGATAACGGGAGCGCATAAGCATGAGTAGAAAAAAAATTTGACCAACCTACTTTTCGAAAATCCCAAACCGAGTGCAAAAACCGCCTGCCAAAACATACCAATTAAGAAACCCTTTTTGCGCCCATGCACGTCCACAAGTCGTCCAAAGAATAAGAGCAGACAGCCCTAGGATAGCGTGAGAATTAAAGAACGGTCATGTGGAGAGGGACTAACCGAACTCAAAGAATAAGCAGATAGAAGCCACTGCAGCTTATCTTCTTGAACATTGGTCGCCTTTCCTATATAGGGGAGAGAAATCGACACCGAAGCGTTCATAGTCTATTGAAACGAGTCAGGAGTGGATGACGTCAAAATGTACGGCTTGCCACAGACGTTAACAAGCATGGCACCCGTGCATGTCGCCACGATGGCAACAGAACGCGCAAGACTGCGCTGTGAATAGGGATGGCGAGTCGCATTAGACTTTTCGAGTGCGAGCTCCAGGCTGCGTGAATCGGAGAACTGTAGCTCTAGTCTGGCGTCACCGACGCTGGAGTCACTGCGTTCCATGGACGTTAAGATACTTGATGTAAGTGAGAAATGGCCCCATACCAGGTCGTGCTTTTATATTCTACCCGGTGGGCCCGATCCAAGTGGAACGATTTACAGCGAGGGTACTGCCAACCGCAGCCCCGATCTAACCCCTGCTGAATCCTTACTAACCGGCACCGTGTCGGTAGTGAGTCGCTACGGAACGCCGGATCATTGCGCCTCCATTTGCGCGCCTCCAATTTTAGGGTTATACAACTTGCCTTCATTACATTGTTTTGGAAACAACATGTTCGCGATAAGTACAGCTCGTGGCCGTGTTTTGGATTACTGGTCCTCGGAAGCGCATACTTGGATGATGATTTATTCTTTTGTGGAACAACAATGTGTTGGTGCGTCGTGAAGAGGGCCAAAAGACTCATTGCAAATTTGTGAATCGATCTCAGTATCCCCTTTTTGGGCAGTGTTTCTCGTGCCTGGCAGAGCCCGCCAGTTGGTCGATAAGTGAACTGCCTGTGAAGTTGCAGTGCTCGGAGTCCGACCGACAAATACTACCTTTACAATAAGTTCAGGCCATCTTCGGCGACGGCTGAGAGCGAAGTGATTTAGGCCAAGGCCAAAAGACTCATCAGCCAAGCGGTAATAAGAGCTTGTGCGATTGCTAGACTCGGATGACGTGGTGGACAAAAATCACCTATTACAAGGACCTTGCGGGAAACTCGAACCGAGAGCATGCATGTCCTTGGATTCAGACAAGCTTATGGTTGCCACGAAATAGTGTTGGCAATGCAATGGTTGGAGACCCACGCGCGAAAGAATGCAAATGCCCCGCGAACGAGTACGGCAACTTACATAAAAAGAGCTCTCGGCTGACTCTTTAGAAGTGGCAATGTATAATCCAAAATCCCTGCATAGCAAAACGCTAGACCGCTTTTCGTCTCCTCCGACAAACAAAGCCACCAACCGTGAGTTGCCAAAGCGACGGTAACGAGTCACTCAACCGTTGGCCAACCGCCCTGTACAGCCTCATCCTATCATGCTCAACGATGAGGTTCGACCATTTCTCCATCGGGAGATAATCAGGTAAAATAATGAAACAGAGGATGAAGTAAGCAGATGATGCAAAGGAGTATTGACTAGGCTAGACAATGTCAGTGTGAATTGTATGACTCAGTATGCCAAGCAAGAACACGTACGGACATGGGAGGGAGGGGAGGGAATCAAGCCCCGATAGCAGCACGAAACGATCCAACTGCGGCCATAACACTCCGTCGTGGAACAGTCGGCTGGAGACCCATCAAGCAAAAGAATCAGAGTCTCGATGGACCCCGATTTCACGTAAGATGTGAGCGGTAAGAAGAGGAAGGGACATGTAATGCGTGGTCACATTGTTAGCTAAGCAACCGACACAAAAGAGTGGTATCACTGACCCGACGGAAGCAGACATTGGTGGTATGGACTCGGAGCCACCACACAGCCCTCTACCTAGTTTCCGCATAGCGGAAATGAATCTCCGCGGTACAGCCAGCTATATATTTGCATGTGGTGAGCGTGATCCAATCGCCGTGATCTGGGCAAAGGCCGAAAGCAAGCGAGGACCTCCACAATATACACCACCACATCAACCTGCGACGGAAAGGCAGAACGGACTGCTGGCATGACACCCTAGCCCCGGACAACAAAAGGTCAGGCCCCTGACCATCACTGCTTCAAGTTGACTTACCCGTATCCAACTGGAGTTATGTATGCGCGACGCTGGATCCCTCATAGGGTCAGCGGTGCCAGTGGGTACCCGGGTAACCTGTGATGGGCAACCTGCGGGTCGAGGCCACGTCGGGTATTGTTGGGTATGGGTAACCCGGGGGCTATGAACCAGGACGGGTACGGGCACGACAGCACTAGAAAACGACTGACCCGGGTATACCCGCGGGCACTCTAAAACCACTATCACGATGAAAACCGTCACTCCCCAAGGTCTTGGCACTGGCAAGATCCATCCTTTCTTTCATCCAAATCGTCGCATTTTAACACGATCAAGCTGTGATCTGTCGCCCAGGTGACGCTGGTGTGGTATGGGGAACCAAGAGACCGTCTGTTCTTCCAGGTCGAAGGTTGAAGATGCTCGACCGACTTAAATACCAATGACAATAACTTCACGTCTGTCATGTCGCGCGGCGTCCCAGCAATTTTTTGAGGCCCAGTATCTCACTGCGGCAACCGTGAACGACAACGTCACAAGGCGTACGCATGTCCAGTCTGTTTGGACAGTTCTCCAGCATTCATTCTGACTGTTCATAGCACGGATGGCTTTCATGCCCGACCGCACGGAGAGGTTACTCCGTCGATTGACGCCGCTCGAGAGCCGTAGCTAGGGTATAGCACGGGTAGGAGCAACACCGCGGGTTTAACAGGCGTGTACGGGTACGGCGGGTACGGGTACGGTGTTCGATTTCCAAAACCCGTGGCTGTACCCGTATCACGATGTTATGGGTATGCACGGGTATGTGGCTGTGCTGAGGTGGGTGCCAGCGTGCCCCGGTGACAGCGGTGATCCTCCACGACATGGTACAGCATACTTCCGCCTGCAGAACTGGGAAGAGGAATGGGTAGAAGTAGCTGAAAACTTGACACGCGAAGAATATATTGATAATTATAAGGATCGGATTTCTACGCCACTGACATGTACTCAGAACAAGACGGTATCAGGTCTCATCATTCTTTTCTTGATTACATTGCTGACGAAATATTAAACATTATGATACATAGTGGCACACAACTATGGAATCCATCGATGATTTCGGTGATATCTCCCTCGGTACAGCACAACTACCAGATGAGCTGCAAGAGTATCTCCCCCACCCGGTTGAGAAAATCGCCGATCCTTTAAAGTGGTGGGCAAATACATAACAAAATTTTATACCCCACCTTGCATCGAATGGCTCTGGATTACCTGAGCATTCCACGTAAGTGATTGTCTTCACTACTATCACAATGTGTCGTCCGGCTTGCTCACCGACCCCAATGCCGTCGAACGCGTATTCTCCCAAGGTCGACACCTCCTTCATTTCACTCGGAACCGACTATCAACCTCGTCAATCCGGGCCATGCTCTGCCTTGGTGCATGGTTGAAGTGTGACTTGGTGGGGCAGGAAGACTTGGTTGAGGTGATAAAAAAGGCACCACTCAAGAAGAGGAAGATCAGGGATGAAGACTAAGTAGATTCGGACATAGTTCTTGTACTGACACGACGCTAATACTACCAACGACTCGCGGGTATTTCCACACCGCGGGTATATACGGTTATACCGTACCCGTGCTATACCCTAGCCGTAGCATCATCAACCATGCCGCAACACTTGCAGCGTCAAATATTCTTGGTCCTCACGCTCCCGCCGATAACATTTCAAAGGAAAATCATGATGTGACGTGAGAGATGTCAAGTATCAAGCAGCTCGTTGAAGAACGGTAGCGGGAATCTTACGCAGGTGAAGAATCAGAAAGCGTTGAGATTTCACGTGCCATACATCATGCACCGGGTCTCATTCAAGTGTGTTGCTAGGAACACTTCCTGGTTTTTGACGTGCTAACTGGCATTTCTCAGCTTAAAGTAGTCTCGAGAACGTGCCATTCATCAATATTATCGCACGATAGCATCGAATCATACCTTATTGCTCCGGTGATATCAGACGCGGAGATTTTCTCGGATGGTGGTGTCCTAAAGTATTGGGACCATATATGCGCGCCACCCGACCCACCTCGCACAATTCTTCAAGTTTCTTTTACCATGCACTACCAACTATCAACATTTTTGACTATGTACCAGCTTCTTCGGCGGATGCCGAGCGCGCCTTTTGTCGGAAATTTCTTGCCGCCATGCCAAGGACTTAGCATAGATTATCAATTGATCGTACCCTATTATCATGCCTGCTAACGCAAATTAGAGTAGATTATGTAGATTTTTGCATTAGAATGGCATGATAATGAACTTATCATGAACCTTGTAATGCCGCATCTGGGTTAGCATGCCTTATGAGGCAGTCGTAAGGGGTCGTAAGACGGCAGCATTACAATGGCGAAAAAAAAGTTCCGACATTTCCTGTGGGCGACTGCAACACGGCATCCCTTCACAGCCATTATTTAAGGCAATGCTCCATTACTCCCTCCAAACCTTGCTGAAGATATCACTGGTGCTCGAATGAAGGGACAAACCACTAGTAGTGCCAAAGGTAAGGCCAAAGAAGTAGACAATGTGGAACCTGAAAGCGCTGAGGTTGTGTTAGCCATCCCTATATTGCCTGTACTGCCGGCGGGTTACCCAGTCAACCTACCTACTGTATTCAATGCCAGCTTACCCAGGTCTGGTGCGGTCACCTCGGGGTGATATTCCAAACCCGCATGGGCATACCCGGGTATCATCCGGGTATACCCATTTCAGACCCTAGGGTTTCCCTTGGTAAACTATGACACTGGTCTCCCAATTGTCCTTTCGCAATGTCCATCCCAACAGCTTCCGCCAACAACACGAGACGCGACACTCCATGTACTTTTCGAATATCATCCGAAATGGAACACGATCCGTAAGTGCATGCTTGACGGCATACCATTTCAACTGCGTTGACCATGGGTACGGTGTCAACGGGTATGGGGTGTGAGGCTGTGAGCTGCCAGCCGACCCGCGGTGTTACCCGGCGTGTGCAACCCTACGAGTCAACTCACCAACAGGCGCCGCATCCCTGCCGCATCCACGTAATTAGGCATCACAAACACACTCCGAGTCCCCGGAACATACATAAACTGGTCTCCTACGTGTCGCCCGCAACCTCAAAGACAGGACCTTGCCATCAACATCATTAATGTATGTCGCGTATCCACCATCATACGAGAGTCGTATGAATCCGCGATGATGATCCAATGCGGCACGATCCAATCCAACACTCCAACCATGACCACGGACCCATAAAAATATCCGTTGCAGATCCTCATTCTACGGACAACGGCACCCACTGTGCATGCGACTGTAAACACGTCACTGTACGTTCCTTCGATGTGTCGAACACGGATGGGAACACCCGCGAACACGCCAGGACAGCCTACGTCGGACGAGACTATGAGTATTTTGGTGACTTTCTGTAGGCTTTCATATGTTCCAGTGCTGAATTTACATAATGAAAATCAGTCACAGCCCACTACTATTAAGCATAGCAGGAGAAAGTATTATTTGCAGGCACACAAATACTTTGCAGGGGGTGCGATGGACCAGCATTGCATCATGAGAAGTCATTACATGTCATCATGGGGAAGTACGTCATGCTCGCGCATCGTGACACATGACTCATCAGTGCCTGAAGCTCCGAGTCGTCATTGCAATCGGCGAAATTAAATGAAACAGCCTCTACGAGACGAAAGTTGCAGTTCCCATCAGCGTTATGTACCGGTACAATCTATGGCACGAGCACAGCCCTCAAATGTGTGGGTTAGTAAGTGATATGCCGTTTTAATTTGCGCTCAAAAGCTGGCCACAAGGTCACGCACCCAAGCGGACCCCTTGAAGCAGCTCCATCCCTCCACCCCCGTGTTCGGAGTTTGAGCGAATACCGTCGGCGGAACGTTGCCTGACTTGGCATGAGAGCTTTGCTCGCATCGGCATGGTGCGGCCAAAGCGGGTTTTCGGCCTCCGAAGCCTCCGACGGCGAGAGCGATGAGATATGTGTTCTATTCTCGCTTTCTGTTCCGCTTCATCGACGTTCGGATCATTTAGCCTGTCGCTCACTCATTTCGCTTGCCCTCTTCCCTCTCACATGGATCCTCATATCCGCACGCTCTCTCCAAGGGCCCGAGTTAGACCGGCAGCCCCCCTTCTGCACATCAGAAGTCGGTGATATCTAGGACCCCTGTCCGCTCCATTTCCGAGGGGGTTGGGGGACGACCCTTCAGTGGCTGCTGCAGCTGATATTTGAGCACCTCCTAAGGACTGATAGTTTTCCAGTGAGAGTCCCAGGATGCTCAAGTACTGGCCAGTGGCAATTACTTTGGTGCTGCTAAGACTCCCCCTCATCAGGCCAGTCAGGCAGTGGCTCGCACTTACCTCTCGATGTTGCCTAGCTTCGCATAACACTACATTCATCTGATAGATAACATCGCCTCGCTGGTCATCTCTGTACACAATGAGAATAGAACCAGATAATCGTCAATTGTACTTGCCGTCATCAATGAGGTGGCACAGGAATAAATTCTCCTACTCCCGGTGAGCTGTTCCAGTGCTTGCACGATACCAACTACTACTTCGTCAGAACAAAACATCATCTAGATTGCTCCTTCCTTGTTAAAAATCATATGATGTCGAGAGTTTCAGGTAAATACGGTTGGTCAGGAGAGGACAAGATAGTGACCACAGAATTCTGCGCTTGCTTCAAGTTTGCTGATCGCTCAGATGAAAGAGACTCGGAGTGGGCTAGAGTACATAATCAATCAGCATACGTCTACAGGTGTCAGGGGGTATATTGATCTCACAAGTGATGTCATAAATTATAGCAAGGGAAAACTTGGAACTGGTGTGTTGCCCAGTAATTGACAATTTATGTCATTTCCCGATTGACAGAAGGTGGGACTAGCTGGAAGCAAGAAAGAACAACACCATTCCAAGAGATCTCGGCGCCATCTTTAGATCGCGGCACCAAAGAGCACTTCATTGCTCCTTCATCCCAGGGTTGATCTACTCGTGGTCTACCGAAGGCAATTGCATCAGGACCAACACCCCAGCATTATAATGCCTTGTAAGGTATTACCAGAGCTTATAATCAACTTATCATTTTAACAAAATATATCACAATATATTATAAGGCATTATAATGCTAGGGTGTTGGTCCTGATGTGGTGGCAGAGTCGGATTATGAACACCACCAGAGTCTTAGAGTAGCAGGAGGTATGTACACAAAAATAGAAGCACAAATGTATTGGTGAGAGATGATCGAACGAGGACGAAACAAATGCAACTCGAAAATGATCAACAGTCAGTGATCCAATGCGGAGTACATGAAGTAACATTTCCTCAGCGTGTGTTTTCTGGCATCCCTGAAAGACGCCTAATGGCATATTGGCAAGTCCCACCCCAAGTGCACCGGATCTTGTCTGCCGAGATCGACATCCTTGAGATCCCACGAAAACTTGCACTCGAAGACTAAACCATTCTCGGCTGCTTCTTGTTCTATCCATAGAAGCGGTCTCTCCAGGATGTGTTGCGTGAGAATTGCCATGGTTGGTAACCACTTATGTCGCTGGCTACCACCGCTGGAAGCAAGTCTATCCTTCGCGCTGTTTCATTTTACACATCAGAATGGTAGCCCCCGAACCAGACTTCTTTAACATCGCAGACGACTTCTTTCACTAACCAATCGTACGCATTCTTCACGTTTTTGTCCACATTCCTGTGTAACAGAATATTAGGAATAGATATTTGATTGGAACAAACCGGTCGAATGCCACCTCAAGTCCTCTCGTGAGCCACATGTCCGCATCAGTACCAATGCCTTACACATAATGTTTACTCTGCTTGGGCTCAGAACACTCATCGACGAGACGACATCGTGCAACTTCACGATATTTGCTTCCTGCCCATACCATAGTCAGCTCACGAGAACGGCACAAATAATTAGTCACATTATGACCAGGTTGGTTGGACCGCTGGACGTGCCGTCGATAAAGACTGGGGACAAGTTTTCGCATCGGTACGACAAAGATGTCAAAGCTAACATTCGTAGCTCGAGTGTGAACGGGAACGAGTCCTGGCTTATATGATGGGGGAATTATTTAATTTGGTATTCGCGCTATATTCCGGGCCACCCCACCGCAATGAATAAACGAAACTCCCACGTCGTTGCGGCGAACTCATCCTCAAGGCTCCGAAAGCGCCGACTAGAGTGAGATTTGGAACAAAGATAGCCATGCTGGATACACAGGACGGTGCTGTGAGGTTCTGATTCCGTCTGAAGAATACTTGGATGTAAATGGGTCTAAATCGTCACTCACTACGTTGGACAGGCGCTGAGAGTTTTAGTAATGCACATCCGGATACTTCCGTACTTCCGTTCTCACAGGGCGTCACACACTCAGACTGACGATTCCATGATTAGAATTTGGCCATAGATCACTGGAACCCTGATTCCGAAGCGTAGAATACGCCCAGCTGTTCATATCACTTGCAACATCACCACGATGCACAACACACATGAATTTGATGGTCTGTGAACACGACTACATTTGGACGGTCCTCCATTCTTCCATGAAGTACAGGACTCCGCAAGACGCCATGGACATCATACGCGGGTACACACTTATAAGAACGCCACGTACGCACCTCTCCGCATACCTCGACCGTCTCTCCCGCTGTAAACAACTATGGGGTGCGATTCATGCGCCAGAGAACAATTAGAGCCAGAAGCGTTTGAATCCAATAGGCCGAATGTGGGCATCGAACCTTGTTTCTCGTTTGGGAACTGACCCGCCCAGTAGGACATCACAGAGGGGCCTAAATTGTCTAGCCTCAATGCTGGATATGCAGAACTTGTGACGCAAAACGAGGAAACACTTGCACACGACCAGGACCCGTCAAAGGATTTGCCATCTTCCTCAGGACTTGCAACGTATGCGGACGAGAACAGAAAGTCAGTATACGAGGAAGAAATAGTCATTACGAGTATGAAAATATTTCTTTGTGTATTTGAAAAGATAACTAATGACAATGCAGGTATTCGAGCAATAGATGTCGCTCTTGGCCTTGGAAGACTCCCTGCCGGATTTTACGCCGTAGTGCTTCATAGTGGCTTTGAATGGAGAACCGAAAATAAGCGCTCGTTTGTGAATGACGATGTCGTCGAATGGAATGAGCCGATTCCAATGTGAGATCTCCCTTTTTCAGCTAGCGTCAGTCCTGACTGAGTGTACAGACCATCGGATCCGCTCACCACCATTCATCTTCAAGTCTACGCATCTTTCGAATTCCAGCCAACGATGGGTACCGGGGAGCAGCTACGAGAGTTTAAAATCACCGTGGAGCAATTACTAATGAACCGCAATGAACCAGATGTTCGTGAGTGCGATAGAGTTTCGCACAGAGGTGATGTACTCACAACTTGACAGCGCTTACCCTTTTCCCAAAGGATGTAGACGTTGTATACCCATGCTCGTCCATTTTGGTTGTTGTCAGGCGGGGCGAGTGTGAGGGCAGTGGACTAACAGCTCCGAATGTCCTTAATGTAAGTGGGCGTAATCTGCATGACCTCGACGATTCTTCGTTAATCAGTGTATTTCTTTAGTCAAATACAGAATTCCAAGGGGGCCTAGTTCACGCAACAAATCAAGGCCACAGCGCTCTTTCGCGGTACCGAAAGCAAGGCGAAAAGCGGGACTTGGAACGTTCTATCGGACACTTTGAGTCGGCGCTCGGTCTTTGTCCGGTGGACCATTCGTTCCGTGCAGCTGCTCAGTCAAATCTGGCGACGGCACAATTCATCCTCTGTCAGCTCGAAAGCACGGATGCCTCCCTTGGGGTCCCCCTTTCCTTGTATCGCGACGCGCTAGCTAACCGTCCAGTTGGTCACCCAGACCGTCCATCCACGTTGATTCAGCTGGCCACAGTCCATTTTGCTCGATTCAGAAAGCAGAGGGGTGAACTGGACAGAGAACGGGGAGAGCAATTGCTACTTGAGGCGATAGGGCTCACCTCTGCGGGCAGTCATGAAAACCAAGCCGCGACTTACATGCTACGCGTGCATGTCGGACGCAGAGTTGGCCATGCTCAGGCCAGTGCTCAAACATCAGTTGAACAGGATCCGGCGTCAGTCATTACGATCAAGGACCTCCGAATTTTCAGTACCCGGACGCTGCAGCGCTTCGGACAGTCCGGCGATCTAGCAGATCTGCAACTGGTTATCGTGGCTCTGGAGGATTTGGTTAGGTCTACACCACTCTGGGATGGCGAGTACCGCGAAGTATTGGCGAATCTTGGAATTGCGTTATCATATCGATCCAATCGCTTCGGAGGGCCCCATGATCTCGAGGATGCAATTTTAAAGCACAGGCGAGCGGTTGGGCTTACTCCTCGTGGTCACTGTGACAAGCCCATCTATCTCGCCAATTTGGGTGTCGCCTTGAGCGCTTGTTTCCAG
>JBBPOF010000478.1:0-22774 GCA_038091315.1 Porphyrellus cyaneotinctus | reverse complement strand
CCCAGGTCATGACCACTCTCAATAAGATGAGCAAGGGACGAGGAGTCTCTTTCTCAGAGATGTGGTATGACAAGATGGCCGATGCCAACGCCCCCGCCTCCAATAAAACCTTCAACAAACTTGTACTGGACTTCGAGTCCATCTTCTTCCCCTTTGACATCAAAGCAGTCACTTGACATGACCTCACCAAGCTGGACCAGAAATCGTTCAAACTTCCTAACGGAAATATGGACGATGGATTCCAGAAGTACATCACCGATTTCCAGAACCTCGCTGCTAAGGCAGGAATCATCGACCCCATCATGCTCATCGACCAATTCTCCCTTGGCATCGATCAACAGATTGCCACCATGATCTTGTCCATGGCCGCCATCCCCACCACTTTACCCAAGGGGATCGAACAAGCCAAGATCTTCCATGCACAGAAGATGCGCATCGCTACCTTGAGAGGTCATCACGGAACCCCCTCACTCCTAAACTCTTGTACTGCCAAAGACCCCGATGCCATGGATGTTGACACAGTAACCCTGCGAAAACTCACCCCTGCAGAACGTGCTAAATGCTTCAAAGAGGGCCTTTGCTTCCGCTGCAGGAAACCCGGACACAACGCTACCCAATGTCACTCCCAGAAAACCACCCAACCATCGACCCCGCGTCCCCAGAAAGTCCAAAACATGGAAACCACCACGATCGATGATGCTCCTCCATCGAAATCCACTATCGCCCCTCTCTCCGCACTTGAACAGTACGTTCAAACCCTGAAAACCCAAGGAAAGGATGAAACTGAAGTCCTTCAAACCCTGAAACTCTGCTATGATGATCCTGTGGAGGAAGTAGCCGTAACCAACCTCAGAGCAGAGGATTTTTAAGTCGGGAAGATGTTTTGATGTCCTCTTCCTATAATATCATCCATGTACTAGTAGCCTTGCCAAAACAAAGAACCCTTCACATCCCTATCAAACTCCGTGCTAGAATAAAAATCATCGAAACCACCACTCTCATTGACTGCGGAGCTACTGGAAACTTCATCGATACCAGACTCCTATGTGAAGCCAACTTCCCCCTCGTTCGTCTTCCCAAACCCACCTTAGCAATAAATGTCGATGGAACCTCCAATGCAAAAGGGACCATACGATGGAAGGCCCACACCTCTTTTCAACACAACTCCTTCTCCAATGACGTCAACCTCATGGTACTCAGCCTTGGGAAGAGACAGATCATTCTGGGAATGCCCTGGCTTCGAAAGTGGAACCCCCACATCAATTGGAATGCTCATACCCTTGAAATCCCTCGATCACTGTCCCCCGCACCTGATGACCCACACATCCCACAAAGATACCTCCTCCAATGGCTTGGTCTAGAAGCTGATCAAAAAATATCACAACATCTTCGCAAATGAGAGCTATGGCACAATGGTGAAGCAATCAACAAGATCACCATTTCCACCCAAATCACTCAAACTGAGAAACCTATGGAACAACCAGTTCCGGATTGGTGCCAGGACTTCACCGATGTCTTTTCGGAGAAGATGCATACCAAGTTACCTCCCCATAGACCCTTTGACCACACCATTGATCTTCTCTCCACATTCATGCCGAAGATAGCCAAGATATACCCCTTAAACCCTGCCAAACTCTCTGCTTGTGAGGTATTCGTCAAGGAACATCTAGCTACTGGACATATCGTTCCCTCCAAGTCCCTCCAAGCATCATCCCCGTTCTTTTTCGTACCCAAGAAAGACAGAACCCTTCGCCCTTGTCAAGATTACCGACACTTGAACCTCCATACCTGACGCTTTGGATATCCCTTGTCACTCATTCCCGAACTCATCGATGACATGAAAGACGCCAACTTCTTTACCAAGTTCGACATCTGATGGGGATATAACAACATCCAGATTCGAGAAGAGGACCAATGGAAAGCTGCATTCATCACCCCCCTCAGGTTGTTTGAACCCACCGTCATGTTCTTCGGATTTTGCAATGCTCCTGCAACCTTTCAGTCCTTCATGAATCACATCTTCGCCAACATGATCGTGGAACGTTGGCTCAAAATCTATGTGGATGATCTCAGCATCTGTACCCAAGGCACCCTTTCCCTTCATCATGAATGAACACGTTGAGTCCTCCTCCGTCTTCGCAAACACAACCTATCATTAAAAATCTCCAAGTGTACCTTCAATGTCCCAACTATGGAGTACCTTGGGATGATCATTGGGCAAGGACGGGTCGCTATGGACACCAAGAAACTCAACACCATCTGTGACTGGAAACCTCCCACCTCTGTCAAGGCCATATGATCCTTCACTGGCTTCGCCAACTTCTATCAGAAATTCATTCCCAATTTCTCCAACATTGTTGCTCCCCTGAATCTGTTAACCTGGAAGGATGAACCTTGGACTTGGACCCCGCTTCAACAGAAAGCGTTTGATACTCTCAAGTCCATCTTCTCCTCTGCCCCTGTCCTTTGTATCCCCAACACCTCACGGCCCTTTTCCCTCATGACCGACGCCTCCCTTTTGGCAGCTGATGCAGTACTTATGCAGGATGACACAATGGCGATCCCCATCCCTGTGCCTACTTCTCAAAAACCTTTGCTCCTGCGGAACGAAACTATGACATCTATGACAGGGAACTCCTGGCTGTTATCCTCGCTCTCTCTGAATGGCGACATTACCTCCAGGGAACCAATCATCCTATCACCGTCATCACTGATCACAAAAATCTTTCCTACATCAAAGACCCTCACAAACTCTCTCGTCGACAGGCTCGCTGGGCTCTGTTCCTCCAAGATTTTGACATTGTCTGGAAGGTGACACCTGGATCTATGATGGCTCCTGCTGACGCTCTTTCTCAATGAGATCATCTCGATACTACTGCTGACAATGCAGACGCTTCCATTTCCCCCGACCCCCTGGTCATTAATGCTCTTGACACCACCCTCGCCCATAAGATTTCTTCCTCCTCTGCCTCCGACCCTCTTGTATTACATGCTATCGCCAACCTCCAGCAGGGCTCACCATTGTTTCCCCGCTCCTCCCTCGCCGATTGGACCCTCGATAACGGCCATCTCTATTTCAAAGGTCGTATGTACATACCCCCGTCCTCTCGTCATTCCGTCGTCTATGCCCTGCATTCTTCCCCCTCTACAGGTCACATGGGTCATTTCCGCACCAAGGCTATCGTCGAACATGATTTCTGGTGGCCAGGCCTGTCCTCTTTTGTCAACGCTTTCGTTGCAGGCTGCGCTGTCTGCCAACAGAACAAGGTTAATACTCACCCAACATGTCCCCCTCTGGCTCCAATCACCTCCACCTCCTTGCTTCCTTTTCGACAACTCTCTGTCGATCTCATCACAGATCTTCCCCTTTCAGCCGGTTCTGACTCCTTGATGGTCATGGTCGACCATGGCCTTACAAAGGGGGTAATTCTATGCCCTTGTACTAAAACTATTGATGCCACTGGCATCACCAAACTTTTCTTTGAACATGTTTACAAACAATTTGGGTTATACGACTCCATCATCTCGGATAGAGGCCCTCAATTTGCCTCTGCCTTCGCACTGGAACTGGCCAGACTTCTCAACTACGATATCTGCCTCTCCACCGCCTATCACCCTCAGACTGATGGCCAGACTGAACGAACCAATCAGGAAATTGAAACCTATCTCCATATCTTCTGTTCCAATAACCCCCGAAAATGGATGGAATACATCACCACCGCCGAATTCCACCACAACTCTGCCCCACACAGCTCTATCAAGGCCTCTCCTTTCTCCTTGCTTCTCGGATACGAACCCCAGTCATACCCTCCCCTAGGCAAGACCTTTCTTCCCGCTCTAGAAAATCGACTCTCCCTACTCGAAGAAGCTCGAAAGGAGGCTCTCACAGCACATGAAACTGCCCGACGGATCATGACAGAACGTTCCACCCAGAAATTCTCCCCCTGGAAAGTAGGTGATAAGGTTTGGCTAGAAGCTTCTAATCTACGCCTCCACTACTTTTCCTGGAAACTTGCCCCAAAACACCATGGACCCTTTGAGATATCTCAGGTCCTATCACCGCTCACCTACCAATTACGCCTACCACCCGCATGGAAAATCCATGACGTGTTCCACGCTAACCTCTTATCTTCTTATCGTGAAACTGTCGCACATGGTCCCAACTTCTCCCGACCTCCTCCTGACCTAATTGATGCCAAAGAAGAATATGAAGTTGATCAGATCATTAGTCATAGAGGCAACGCTGGAAAACACCGGTACCTAACCGCATGGAAAGGCTATCAATCTTCGGAAAACACTTGGGAACCCGAAACCAATCTCCGCCATGCCCCTGAAATTCTCAAGGCTTATAAGGAGAGTCATCGTTTGAACTGAATCCCAGGAAGCGGCGTCTCTTCGTGAGTACCCCCCTGCGAATGTTCCACTCCTTCATCAAAACCATCATCTTTGACTCCCCCGAATATGTCTTTCCTATCTTCGTCTCGTTCCTCCTCTTCTCTGTCCTCCTCTCCAGATACCTCCCCGCTGCAATCTCGTCCTGTTCGTCCTGTTTGCTTGCCCTTATATTTCATTCTCATTCTTTACGCCACTATTCTCACCACGCCACATATTTGCCGTGCCCTCGAGGAACTTTATCTGTTCAAAGAAGACGTCGTCACCCAGGAGCTCATCAAGCTCTTCCATGAGACCCTGACTGTTGAACGGTATCATCATCTGGCCAACCCTGCTAACCCTCCTTCGGACTTCAGTATCCCTCTCCAACTCCACATATCTGCTCTCCCTCACCGTATTCTCACCATCCTCCATCTGTATGGGTTCCACTCTTTCGTCGAACGATTGCCCACCACCGTGATTTATCCTACGTTCTGACAAATCTATTTATCCATGTCCATGGAAGAACGAGACAGATACATGGAAGCTACCAACTTCCTCCCTCCTCAATCTCCACCTATCTTACCCATTCCTCCTCCCAGACCTTAGGAAGAAACCTTCGTACCAACCACTCCTGTTCTCACATCCCGCATATCTTCTCGCCCCTGCTCCCCCATGACCATGCTGTCTGAAACCTCGACCGCAATCGAACCATCCACCCCCACCTCTCCTGTCGAACGACCTCTCACTCCGGTGGCTATTCGTTTCCCACACAACTCTGACACTGTTGGCCGACATCTCGATGAAGACGCTCGATGCATCTTCCAGACCTATTATACTTGGAACACCTCTGGCAACACTGTTCTCTCGGCAGCCACTCATGTCCTTCCTAATGTCTTTCCTCCTACCCCCGCCAACGCCTCCACTCAGTGTTTTCGTTGTAACGGTCTTGGGCACTTGCGAGATGACTGCCCCCAATACATCTGTCCCAAATGTCATTGTGCCACCCCCGGTCATCCATCACATTTGTGTCTTACCACCCAGTGTAGCATTTGCCTTCGATGGGGACATGGACCCCAGTTTTGCCCTGGAGTACCTTGCTCCGCTTGTGCTGCGTTCGGGCACCAAGAGGTTGATTGTCCTTTTATGGTCCTTACTCCCGAGCAGGCCGCATCTATCTTCTCCCCGGGAGCTCTCCAATGAGAACCCCCTCCTCCTAATGCGTAGGGGCAGTATGTTACTTGAGCCTGGAGCTCCAGTATATGAAGGGGGTAATGTTACGATACAATATATGTGCACCTTGGTTTTCCTCATTTCCTCTCACTTCTCTACCTTCGCCCTCCCTGGAATACTAACACCAGGTTGAGATGACTTCCTCCTTCTCTTTAGCCCGGACGGCTTTAGCGTTATTGCATTACCTTGAATGCACTCCCCACGCTGTTCTTTCTTTATTGCCGGTAGGGGATACGCACTTACATCTATTCATTCATCTGTGGACAGCCTTCTCCTCTAAGTAGTTCTCTCACACTGCTTACGTTTCCCCTAACAACCATCTTAACTCTTTCGTGACTCAGTCGTTCTACTGCTTTCTATGATGTTCTTTAGATTAGTCATCCGCAGTAGCTCGCTAGTACTCATACCGCTCTGCCTGTATCTCTTTCCTTATTCTTGATCTGCGCAATCCAACGTTCATTGTATGCTCTCAAGTCTCCCTTGATCTCAGTTTCGTTTGACTTGAGGAACCCTTGACCTTGAACCCCTTGACTTGAGTTTTGTCGTAGCCTTGTTCTATTGAGGATGCTGTGTCTCTTCGTGAGTACCTTCCTCGAGACAAACAGGGTATGCTTGACGTACAGCATATGTTTTGCGTAACAGAGGTCAAGGTGTTGACTCAAAGATCATTCTCTGCTTTAACTGTGTGGAGTCATTGGGGGTCCTTGATGGAGGATGAGATTAGGAGGAATGGGACTAGTATGGAGTAGCTATAGTCTTTGATATCAGCCAGGACTTCAAGGTGGCTGAATTTTGCTCTGTTGACATCCTTGTGGGTGAGTATACTGCCTCAGGTTGAACAAATTCAATAATTATTCCCCTATTTTTAAGGCAGATCAGTGTCCTGATGAGAAGGTTGGGCAAGTTGTTATCTGTGATAGCATCTAGGATTCCCCTTATTTTCTTGGCTAGGTTTGCTGTGGTTTGGTTGGGGGAATGAAGTATATTGCTATATTGGGGGTCAACAAGAATCTGTCCTTCCTTTGTCATGGCTTTAGCCAAGGCATCTGTTGTGGAGGGAGATAGAGAAGTTTGGATCCTGGGGCAGCTTTGATTGCATCACTGTAGGAGCACTGGCTGGGTAGCATGGGACTGATTTGATCAATGGTTTCTTTGATGCTCAAGGCTCCATTGACACTCATGGATGCAGTGGAGGCTATCTTTTTACTGGAGTCTGATAGAGATCTTTTTGTGGGTATGTTGGTGATTTTGGTTTCAAACTTATTGAGGGAGTTTAGGTTCACAGCAAAGTCTTCATTGGCTTTCAAAAGTTAGGTGACATATGGGGCAATGGAGCTAATCACATGACTGGATACCATTTTGGATAGAGCAATAGCAATGTAGGTGGTGATGAGGTCTGCTAGTTTGGTGGCAGCTGCTTTCTCTGTGATATGTAAATGCTACTGCATGTATGGCCTCTATCACAGATTTGAGGATAGAGAGTGTCATCTGCATGATATGCAGGAGAGTAGTGGGGAGCTGTTCGAGAGTGAGTGGTTCTTCCACCAGGGATAGCAGTAATTTTTCTAGATATGCCACCACCTTCTGCATTCTTAATTTTGTAATCCTGGCTGATGATGTCCTCTTTAGTGGTTTTCATGAAGTGACATGTGGTATGCAGCATGGCTGTCATGGAAGTAGATGCACGACCATTCAGGAAAGCTCCCAGTGGAGCCTTCCCATTGGAGATGTTCATAGGAGGCTGGAGATGATATAGGAGGTATGTGGGAATATAGTATGTTGATAGATAGCTTTATGGCCCTGGTGTGTGCTGCTTGTGCTTCCTATCCTGCAAATTCTTTGAGGTCCTGGTTAGAGTGCCATGTGGTTGCAGTCAGGAAAATTGACCATTGATTGGCAGAGGTACCATTGTGGTGTATCTAAATGTCATGCTCAAATGCTGTGTAGAGAGGCTGAGTGGAAATGTGTTATATTTCCATTTTGGTGACAGCTTGTATTGGATTGTTTGGATTGGTGGTAGTTGTTGCTTTGTTCCCATGGTTGATAAATACTTTCCATCTGAACCACCATCATCTGAATCACCCACCATCACTGTATCTTTAAATGCCATGTTGGATGCTTACTGGCCTAGGAGTTATCCCTCTTCCATTCATCACTCAGGTGCAGTATGCCATTCATCCAGTCACCAATACATACTTCAAACAGACCAACATGACAATGTCACCAATCATAGAGTCCATCTTCCAGAGCACTATTGGGAACACTTTATGAGGTTACTATGGTGTCTGTCTCTGGTCAACTATGTTTATGCAAAGTTATTCCAAAAGCAGATCAAGCAGATCAAGAGCTCTCTTCCCTCCATTCTCTGTTTGATGGTATTTCTGGACAATGTCATTGAGGCTACAATTCATCCAGCACTCTTGGTTGCAATCAAAGATCTCCTTGAGTGGCAAAATCCAAACTTTGATCATTACCTGGTTGCTGAATCACTCATCAGTCACCATAATGCCTTAGGGAATATCATGGATATGGATAACCTGCACAGGTCACATGACAGGTATGGTATGGATACAGGCCATGGCATGGGTTTGCATACCTGCCTATCTCTCCCTCTCTCCACATGTGACAATGATAGTGCCTCACCCACACCTCATCATCACCCACCTTCACATGTGATGATGATGATGATGATGTAATGACAGCACCTCACCAATTCCTCACCCTTATCCACCTGGACTCTCCCTCCCTTCCTTCTTCACATATGATGAGAATAATATAACAATGACAACTAGTAACAACAACAATTAATGATGCACCCTCATTCTCTTCCTTGTCCTGATGATGATGCTCCCCATCTCTCCCTTTCCCTCCCTCTCCCTCATCCTCTCCCACCTCATAATGATGACATGGCAATGTGCTCTGACAATGCAACATTGACATTGACACAACAACATGCGTGCTCACCACCTTCCTCCCTCTATCTCCCTCATCCTTATGACGACAATGTGATGACGACATTGACACAACAACAACTTGCCCTCACCATCTATCTCCCTTATCCCAATGATAATGACGACACTCACCTCAGGTGACAACTGGCAACACACCCCAACAACATGACAATGATGATACACCTCCCCTCCATTTCCCTCATTCTGACAACAATGCCCAAGCCTCATCCTCACTCACCTCAGGCAATGACCATGACAATAATGCTGACAATAATGTCAAACCCTCATCCTTGTTCTCCATATATGACAACCACAATGACCATAACCATAATGCCCTCACCATCCCATGCCTACCCTGAGAAATACACTATCATGTGTATTGTGCCATTGCTTGTGTAGCCCTCAACTTGGGCCTCCCTTCCTGCTTGTACCCCACAGGTATACCTGTGCTATGGGTACAGAACTGTTATAGGTATGGATACAGGTCAGTCTCTGGTATCTGGAGGTATATCTGTGGTGAACCCTATAACCCCTCAGCTTTGATGAAGTTTCACTTGAATATGAAGACCAACATTGAGTACATTGGCATTGCAGAACTACTAGATGATCCAAACTAATCAGAACTCCAAGATTGGGATTTGTATGCTGCTCAAATGGATCCATGCATTGATGTGACCTATATGGTGGAATATCTGCACATTTATTCTGTGGAAAAAGAATTTGTGAGGCATACCACAAAAAAAAAGTAGCACTATAAAAAGAAAAAAACTAGTGCACCATGAAAAAAAAATGGTACTGCAACTAGCTTCTTTCACCTTGATGGATCTTGGGGTACCTGTTGAATAGTAAGTACTACAGGTAATAAGTAAGGTAGGTAAACTAGGAATAAGAATAGGTACTAACTTCAGTGATTGGGAAACCAGCTATGGTGTCTAAGTAGAAGATGAAGGTTTGGAATAGTACAAGGAAGAGAGATGGACAAATCTGTTAGTGAGGTTTTTGTTGAGGAATGTATGAAGTGCCTCAAGCTCTGTGGAGGAAAGGGAGTAGAGGATACCAAGGGGAGGAGAGGTGCCTTCTTTCAAATTAATCTTTAGATCATGTTCACAATGAGGAGGCAGCATGGATGCTTTGCTCTTGCTGAATACATTGGTGAACTTGTGGTAGTCCAGAGGTATACTGGAGAGATCTACCAGATCATTGGAAGTGGTGGAGATATGAAGGTTACTCTCCTTGGCATAGATTTGGAGGCTGAATTCGACAGAGCCTTCCAAGTAATAAGCTAGCACAAATGCAGGTGCACTAACAAATGCAATAGGAGGGGCTTTGTGATCATAGAAACGTGGCAGATTGGAAGAGTCAGCCAGAGGTATGACTGGAGGCTGTGGGGGTGAGCTCACAGGTGCTGGCATGGCTTGTGCAGGTGAACAGAACAAGATACTGCTCATAACCCAATCAATCAACAGATTGTGGTGGGTGAGCCAGTTGTGTCCTAGAACAAGGGAACAGGAGCCATTAAGTGGGGTGACATATAATGTTGTCAAAGTGATATCACCAGTTTTGAAATGGATAGAGAGGTCGAGAGCATGGGTGATGGTTGAATTTGTAGTACCATCAAAAAGGCGGAATTGGAGCAGAGGTACAGAATAATAAGTCAGAAGTCCATGGTTATTAACAAAGGTCATATCTATAAAACAATTGGAGGATCCAGAATCTACAAGCACTGAAAACAAAGGGATATCATAGGCAACTAGAGAGACAGTGGGTATGAGGGATTTGGGATCAGAAAAAGTGGACACATTGAGTTGAATCTCGCTTAGTGTGCAGATGTTGTCAATGCAACCTCTAGACCATGCAGAGCTACAGAAGTTGCAGAGTATTTTTCCAACTCCTTAGAGTCAACTGGTTTGTCTTCTGGAGGTGTGGTGGTGGTAACCACATGAGCCTTGGAAGCCTTTGAGGAAGACTTCTTGCAGTCCTTTGTCATGTGACCAGCTAGGCCACAGAACATGCAGAGTTTCTAGTCAAAGCAACGTTGGTGTTTGGCAATGGTGAGCTTGCGATCTGTGCCAAGTTTCGATGAGAGGTTGGATTTGGGAGTGGAGGTGTTGGCAGACTTGCCCTTAGACTCAGAAGAGTTCTTGGATTTGCAACCGGAATTGTTTGAGGTAAATGATGATGCGGTGGGAGTGGGAATAGAGGAATGGGAGGATGAGTTGTTGGGAGTTGAACCAGAAGTCTTAGAAGCACAGTTAACTTCTTCTTTGTAATCCCAATACCTTTGGTCGATTTACTGCACAAGAGTGTGCATTATGAAGATGATGTCAGGCTTGCCCTGATGAATGATCTTGTCCTTGATGGGTCTGGAAGTTCATTGTAAAAGCTCCAGTGGAGTGCACTGGAACCCCACTCACAGACTTGGTTTGCAAGTTGATTCTACTCAATGATGTACTTGCTAATGTGCTGGTTATCCCACATGCACAGTTGCTCAAGCTAAGCCTCTGCTTCAGCAATAGGATCATGGGGGCCAAAGTTGGCTTGGAGCTCATAGAGGAATGACTGCCAGTCATCCATCCAGAGCAGGCAATGCTCCAGAGCTACATCTCCAAGCAGATCCAGCTCAAAGCAGTCCAGGGCCATGCCCTTGAGATCAGACTGGGTAAACATGACTTTGTTACAGTCCGTTCTGAAGAATTGGAGGTTGGCTTGGAAATTGAGTTCACATTGAACAGTGAATGAGTGAAGTTTCTTCGGATCAGATCTGTTGAAGGTGTCTGGTTCATGGACTTTGGTTTTGGACTCAGAGGAGCCTCTTCCATGATGAAGGGCTTGACAAGTCATGTCGTGGGGGCATGGTACATGCAGTGAGACTGATGAACTCACCAGGTGTTCAGTGACTGTCAAAGGCAGTCTGGAGTAGATTGTTGTGGGTTGTATGGGTAGCATGGATACAGGTAGCACAAGTATGGCTAGTCATAACTGGGAACTTGACAAGCTTAGTTCAAATATACTGTTAAATCCAGTTCTTCCGGATCAAGTCCAAGGAAGTCCAGAGGTGTGTGAGTGCAAAGGGTCAGAGGTTGGGATTGGAGGTATACTGAAGATACAATGGGAGGTCAGAGGTAGACAGAGGGGTGAAGTCATTGATGGAGGACTTATATGTTGTGCCCTTGCCAGTTCCCTAAGGACCTCATATTTTGAAGGGGAATGAGAGTAAGGATCAAGAGGGACTTGAAGGAAGTGATCAAGATGATATTCAAACTAAAGTACAGAGACAAAGTATGGAGGTTTATATATAGAGGAATCAGGTTCAAATGACTAACTACACAGAGGTCGAAAGTAAATATCCCTGGTGCTGTGATGGAGGTAAATATTCCCAGAGTGGGCATTCTTGAACTCTGCATTGTATGTGCATTTCAATCATAGTCAACACCCAAGATACCAAGTTACTACTCTCATGTCGCAAGGCTTTTCAACTTTCATTCATCACAATCTGCCCTACAGCGAGAGATACTCTATATGGGTTGCCACATTGAGGCAAGAATGCCCATAAAGTGTGGATGCTGACTAAGCATGTGACAAATGCATTATGAAATGTGAGGTGATTCTAAGTAGGGGGGTTTCTGAGAAACATATGGAATCCTCTTCTCCAATGCATCTAGGTGCAAAACTAGGCCCTGAAGAGCCATTTTGAGGTAATCCAAATTCACTACATGCACACATGCATGTGATACATTCACCACACAAGAATCAATACTCTTGGCAGATGACAAAATGCCTCTCTTTACCACATGTTGTATCCTACTTCATATCACTTGACAAGTATGAGTAGCCAGTTTCATATTGGACATAGTCTACAGATTGCAATACTGAGTTAGCACATTTCATTGACAGATCAGATTACCTGTGCATAATGAAATGTCCAAAATGAATGTAGCTATAATCCATATAGTAAAAGATATCATTCATATATAGAACTCTTTATAGAACACTAATTATTTCCAGTCAATCATCTACATATGGGATTCAACCACAGGATAATTTGAGCCCCCTTAATGACCTTCCTAGAGTTGTTGCAGTGTTCACCAGTTGATTGAAGATTGCTTGGTGAATATGTCCCATGAAGCTGTATATTCTTGATCAGCTCATGGGCAATGTCCTATGCCCAGTCTGGGAATTTGATGTAATGGATTTCCTGACCTGAGGTCCTGTATTGTTCTGGGTATGGCACTATTATGCAGAGAGAGATGATGGCATGCTTTCTGAGTGCTAAAGCATATAAGGATCTAGCAAAAAATAAAATAAAATAAACTCACCTTGCAAGAGATTGAGTGTCAAAAGGCCTACCAACATCCTGGACATGGTTTCCACAGAGTGGTGGTGTTGTGCATTTATCAGCTTTCCTAGTATACATTGTTCTAATAGATGAGGAAAAACATGGTTTTCATGCAGTACAAAAGAAAGCAGCTCTTCATTACACACTTAGATTGTCTGTTGCATAGAGGCCATTATAAAATATGGACAGATATTCAACCAACATCCTGGACATGGTTTCCACAGAGTGGTGGTGTTGTGCATTCATCAGCTTTCCTGTTGTGGAGACCTTGAGATGTTGTCCAAGCTGTGTGAGGTGATATGTGTTGAACAAGTAAAAATGACCATCAATCACAAATGATGCCACTGGCATGAACACTGAGTGCACCTGAGAGGGAGGTTCAACCCTGCATCAAGCATTAGTAAATCACTAATTTTGGCACAGTCTTACAGCAATATTACAGCATTTTACAGCATTTTACAACACTACAGTCACACAAGTCACAGTTACCTGGCAGTTATAGTACATATGTCACAGGATATCACAGCTGATACACTCCAATAGTCCAACAGGGTTGCTGACAGTCCACAGTCCATACAGTAGTTCATTGCCATAGTTACATAAGTACAAGTAGGCTACATAGTTATTTACTTGAATGCTAATCACTGGGAACTTCATCTTTTTTTGCCATGTGATCATGTGATCTTCGTTTGTGACACACTGACTTCATAAATGAACCCAACCACCACATGCTATGTATCAGCCTAGTGGTCATCAACCACCACCAAGACAACAACAACAGCAACACCACAACACCACCACCATTACCCCCCTCAATGACAATGGTGGCAGTGGAACAATGGTGCCACTAGCACACTGAGATGACAACAACAATGACACCATGCTGCCCAGATTAGCAGCACCCATCAATACCACTAAGATGACATAACGATGATGCTACCATCATCATCACATCAACACAGTCATGCCACCAAGACAATGGATGTCATGATATCACCACCTTACCATCACCAAGACAACAACAACAACAATGGATGTTCCACAGCTGCCACCACCACCACCAATGAGAGACAATGATGACCTCCCACCTCCCACCACATTGCTACCCAGCTGTGTTGTTTTGAGCACCACTGCTCATCCCACCTCCAATGAGTTATGTCAGGCCAAAATGCTCATCTACCACCGCTACCACCACATCCATTTGGGCCCAGTCACTTGTCTCCCACCTTCACTGTGTCATTTCAAGTGCCACCCCTCGTCCTCACCTCCAACACATCATGTCAAGCCCAATTGCTCATCTGCCCCCTTTGCTGTGTTATTTTGAGTGCAACCACTCATTCCCCTCCCCTTCCATGTTGTTTTGAGGGGCAACTGCTGGTCCTCCACACCCAATACATCATGTTGAATGTGTCTGCTTGCCTCCCCCCCAGCTGTGTTGTTTCAACCCTGACCACTTGTTCCCTTCCCCCTTCATATCATTTCACATGCAACTACTCATCCCCCATGCCTGGCATGTCTGCTTGCCTCCCAACTCCACCATGTTATTTTGAGCACAAATGCTCATCCCCCACTTCCAACATATCATGTAGAGCCTGCCTGCTTGCCTCCCTTCCATGTTGTTTCAGAGGGCAACTGCTCGTCCCCCATGTCCAATGTGTCATTTCAAACCTGTCTTCTTGCCTCCTACCTCTAACATCAAGCAGTGATGACAACAATGCTGTGCCATCACCACCACCACACCACTGAGACAACAGATGCCATGCCACCACCTCTACCTCACAATGACAAGGGCAACCAGTATGGAGGAGGAAGGAAAAGTCTCCAGATGAAGAATATCTATACAGCAAATGACATTGATCACTATTGTATTCATAGTGACAACCTAGAGCTTGTTATGATCATGGAGTGTGTCAATGCTGCAGATGTTACAATGCCTCCTTGGTTTGTTCACAAGACAGGACCACCTCCTGACATCAGACATCTTAAAGGCAAAGTTGGCAGGTGTGTGCATATGATTTTGTTAGAGCAAGCTCCTCACTGCAAATATTGCAGTGTGTCATTTTCAGATTCTGGCTGCAAAGATCGTGAGATTGCAGCTCACCAGCTAGAACATCATTTTGTCTGTCATACCAAGAAGCACTGTGTTGACCCCATGAAGCCAATTATTCTTTACCTCAATGGGCATGATTTCCATGAATCAAAAGATTTCACATCTGTTACATTCAAGCACAACATTGTCATTTGTGCATTCCCATCCATGACAACTCCCAAGCTGCAGCTACTGGATGTGGGTGTTTTTGGCCCTCTTCAATGTGCATAGACAAAACACTGTGATGACCATCTTATAGAGGGTGTCAAAATTGATCATTATATCCAACTTTATCCATGAATATGTGAAGATCCATCCTGTTATCATGTCTGAACTTGTTCGGAGTGCCTTCTGGAAGACAGGTATCCATCCTCTTGATGCATCTGTTTTCACAGACAAAGACTTTGCTCCTTATCTTGCATCATCAAACCAGGCTCATGTCCCATCATCCTACCTTCAATCTAATATTCTTATGAATATGCTGGACAGTGGCACAGACCATGTGGAAGAAGACTTCACCACAACTCCATCCTTATGGACCACTCAAGATCTACTAGGAATGCAGTCCCTCAATCACACTGTACTGAGTCACTCCCAGGCCAGTACTTCACAGAGTGATGACTCAGAGCAGCTCCTCAATTCACAACATGCTACTTGTGAGCAACTTGATCATGGTGCCACCACACATTCAACTTCCCCTATGCCATGCAGATTCAAATCTTCCACTACCCAGCCTCTTGCCATCCTCACATTTACCCAGGCTATGGCACTTTCCAAGGATGGGCTCTATGCTGAGCTGCAGCAAGTTTACCAGCAAAATGCTGCATTGTGCGATGAAAATCATGCTCTCATGGAGTCACTCACAGGCACAACCACCTACTACACATTGGCAAAGAGGGAACTGTCCAACATTCACCTCAAACTTGACAATATGAAAAAAAAGAAGCACCCATGAAACTCATTCAAATCCAGGGCATGATTTATAATGCTACCTGAATTGAAAGTGGACTTCAAGAAGGCAGAGGCAGAATGGCAGGAGAAGGAGAGAGCAGAAGCAGAAAAACAGGCAAAAAAGAAAGCAGATGAGGGTGTATGGCAATCACAGATTGAGCACAACATCCAAAACAAGATCTTTGACTCTTTCTCAACATTCTGCCACAAAGATGACTACATTGTGCTTGCTGGCACACTCAGAATATCTCGCAATGAAAGAGTTGAAGATTTGAAGGCTCAAATTAAGAACTACCTTGGTGATCCTTTGCATGTAGACATTGCCCAGAACCCCCAATTTACAGCACTACTCCAGCCTGTAGGAAAAACCCACACATGGAACTCAAATCCATCCTTGAATAGTCACACCAGCTCCAAACTCCAGGCCAGCACATTTCAATCGGTCATTGCTGACAGTCACAGTGATTCTAGTGCAGCAATCATGCCAGTCTTCCAGTTTCATGATGCTGAACAGCCCACTCATGCCACACCCCCAGTAGAACTCAGATGTGGTATATACAACATATACAATTATTTTTTGCCACTAGTTTATGACATATATGATACATTGTCCACTCATTCTTAACCTACACCCAAACTAGTACTGCTGATAAATATGACATAGCATGTTCTAATTCACTATGATGTAAATGCAGGCATTTATCTGTCATCATCTACCTAATGATGTATGACAGAAGACCTACTCTGTTCGAAGCCACCATGTCATCACATACCCCTATGGACACAGAGTGAGACATTTGTGTTTCTGTTGTCTCTATACTGGTTCATGGTATGGAATGGTCTTTCTCTTCACCCTCATTCATTGCTTTCCTTTTTTCCAATATTTTCAAAGCATGTGGGCAGGCCTTGTCAGCATGCTGCTCTACCTGCACATCTTTGGTTGGCATTTACTTTTCCCTGGCAAGGCCTCTTTCTCCATCCTTATTATTTTCCATTCAGAAGCCAATAGGTGGTTAAGAAGTGTACTATTATTCCAACCTGCCATGGCCATTCAAATGGCTCTATCTTCAGGTCCAGCCACATGTAGGAACTTTTCTGCAGCCAGAAGTATCCCTGGAACCTCTGTCACATGTTGGACTAGTGGCCACACTGATTCTTAATTTTCTGGGTTATATGGTTGTGGCATGTGTGTACAATGGTGATGTACCATCTCAGCCTGGATGAGCTGTGTGGCTATATTCCACTGTCCAGAGATGACTTTCTCACAATACATATTGATGATTCTTTCAGCAACAGCATGAAGTGTAGAATTTGCATGATTGTCTATAGTGTGTACAATGAGACAAGTGTGTGTTATTTGCTTGTTGGCCCAAAACTTATGTAAAAGGTGGCTTCCCACTGACAAATGAACAAGAGAATGACTAGCAATCTACTAGAACAGAGGAAGTAAAGTGTATATTAACACTGAGACTAGTATCCAGCAGGTCCTGGTCTCATTGCTGGGAACAACAATGAGCAGTGGTCTCATATCTGAAGATGTTGGTGTATTGAGGGAGGTCTTGCAGTAGATGCATCTAACTGTGGAGGATGGGTCTCACTCAGATGGGGCCAAGTGGTGCTAGAAACTAGGCTGTATAGTGTAGAACTGGATGGGGAACTATAGTACATGCAGCGAGGTATATATAGGGGAGAGCGGAGTATGAAATGGGAATGAGAGATCCCATTTCTGGAGGTGCTGTCTGACCATGACGAATTAAAAATGGTTAAGTAAGCCACAACAAAAAGGGGAAAGGACCATAACAAAAAGGGAATGGATGTAGCTCCAGAAGTCAGAAAGGGAATATGGCTGCATCACCACGACAGAAAGAGAATGGACCATACCGCTTTGGGAATGGACCTAGATGAAATGGGAATAGAGATTAACATAATAGGGAATGGGCTGCATATGTGGTTCCATGCGTCGTCTAAAGAGGAAACAGTGGAAACTGAATGAAGTCTGGAAAACAAAAGGGCATGTCCTTAGCATCTATAAGGTTTGGGGTGGATAGGGGTAATGCGGATGGGGCAAACGAAGGGAAAATTGTAACAGGGGGAGAAGATGGGGTGGTCTGAGTTCCAGGGAGTTCAGGAGATCCTGGAGTGGAGGGGATGGGGGTTGAAACTGGAGATACTGGCTGTCCAGTCCCCTGGGGTGGTGAAAGGAAGATGAGGATGAGGGGGATGGCTTGATGGAGAAGATCCTCTGGTAGTTGGATAATGAGGTTGAGAATCCCTGCCAAGTGGAGTGAGTCAAGGACAATGCCCCATATTTTGAAAAGTGCCATGACCTCCTTGGATAGGGAGTTGGGGCTCTCCACAATCTTCCCTCTCGTGATGGCATAGTATTGATGGAGGGTGATAAGTTGGTGAACGTAGGAGGCATGCAGGTAGATGGGGAGTCCCTCAAGGGCGAGGATGTAAAAGGGTTTCTTCAGGAATTCTGCAATGAAAGTATTTCAGTTGAAGGTGGGGAGCTGTTGGAGGAGGATGAGGAGGTTGTAGGCATAAGACATGTTGGAACTAGGTTCAAATACATAGATGGAGGGTTGTCCTTTAAAGGAGCTCAGGTTGAAACTCAGTCCAGAATGAAAAGGTGGTGGTCCAGGATGAAAATGGAATGGTTATTATAAAGCAGAGTGGAAAACTAGTCACATCCCCATAAAGGAATGACAAATCACAAGGATCCCAGGATTGGGCACCACCTCATGTGTTGGTTTCATTGAATTTGTACATAGATGTACAATAGGATTGGAGGCGGATAAGTGCCCACTTAAATCAGATCCCACCAATCGCCATAACAGAGATGACAGAGCAATTAAGTGAGCAGAATGTGCGGAAGAGCACATAGATGAAGGCAAGGGTGAGGGTGGTGATGAGGTTGGTGCAACCCAAAGTGATGGAAAAAGAGAGCTGCATAATGGGGGGGGTGAGCAAAGAAGAGAGGCTCAATTGGGGAAATCAGAAGGGAAGTGAGCCTTATACATAGTGAGGGTGGTCTGTGCATACTTTAGGTTAGCTTCAGGTTCCCAGATGTTTTCAGTCAAAGAGTATCCTTTCCAGGAAATGAGAAATTGGCAGCAATGAGCGGGTCCTCAGTGAGCAAGGATCTGGTCGATTTCACACTCTTCTTCTCCTGCAATCAGATCGGGAGGAGGATTATGGAAATTGGAGGCATGTTTGGCGGTTTCCCTATAAGAGGAAAGCAGGGAGGCATGGAAGATGTCATGTATCTTCTATGTCAGAGGAAGTTTTAGCCAGTAGGTGGTGCAGGAGATCACCTGAGTTATCTTAAAGGGACCAGTCTGCTTTTGGGCAAGCTTCTTGGAAGGAAGCTGTAGTCAGAGGTTTTTGGATTCCAACCAGACTTTATCACCTAGTTTCCAGGGCTTAAAGTTGGAGGATATACATTCCCTCATGAGCTGTTGAGCTTGCTCATGAGTAGCATGAGCCTCTTTATGAGCCTCGTCAAGGGAGTGAAGTCATTGTTCTAAAGTGGGGAGAAAGGTTTTTCTGAGGGGAGGATAGGCATGGAGTTCATAGCCCATCATGAGAGAGAACGGAGTTTGTTTGGTGACTGAGTGTACTGCAGAGTTATGGGAGTATTCCGCAGTGGGGAGGAGAGACTTCCATTTCAAGGGGTTACCTGCACAGAATATGCAGAGGTAGGTTTCAAGTTCCTGGTTGACGCATTCTGTTTCTCCATCCGTCTGAGGATGGTAGGTGGTGGAGAGGGCAAGGTCATATTGCAGGAGGCCATGGTCTACCATGACCATGACAGAGTCAAAGCCATCAGAGAGCAGGAGATCAGTGATGAGATCCATGGAAACATTCTGGAAGGGGCAGGCAGGGGCGACTGGGAGTGGGGAGAGACTGGGGACCATGGAGTGGGTGTTCACCTTGCTTGCCTGGCAAACCACGCACCTGGCAATGAAGCAGTGGAGGAAAGAAGTGAGGCCTGGCCACCAGTAGTCATGCTGGACTCGATGAACCTGCAGAAGTAGCTCTCATCCCCCCCAGTGGGGGAAGTGTGCAGGGAGGAAACAAGGTCATGCCAGGCGGATTCAGGGATGTAGAGGCAGCCTTTGAAATAAAGGTGGCCATCCAAGAATGACCAATCTGCCTTGGCAGTGCGGGGGAGGAACGGGGCTCCCAAAGTAAGGGTGGTGAGCATGTCAACAACCAAGGGGTCAGAGGGGGTAGAAATGGCAATCTTGGTGGCCAATTTGGTGTCAAGGGTGTGGACAAAGGTGTCAGGGGAGAGCAGCATTACTTCTGCATTATCTGAGGTGGTATCCACCTTAGACATTCATGAGAGTGTGTCTGCTGGGCCCATCTAAGAGCCAGAACAATAGTCCCAGTGGAGGTCAAAGTCCTGGATGAAGAGCATCCAATGGGCTTGGCAATGGGAGAGCTTATGGGGGGCCTTGAAGTAAGTGAGATTATTGTGGTTGGTAAGAATTGTCATAGGGTGGTAGATGCTAGTGAGGTAATGGTGCCACTCCTCAAAGGCAAGGATGATGGCAAGAAGCTCATGGTCGTAGATATTGTAGTTCCACTCAGCAGAACCAAAAGTGTTGAAGTAGTAGGCGCACGGATGGAGGTCACCATTGAAGTCCTTTTGCATGAGGACTACCCCTGCCATATGGAGAGAGGCATTGGTCATGACAAAGAAGGGTTATTGGATGTTGAGCAGAGGATGGGCTTCTGGAGGAAACACTTTTGGAGATGGCAGAAGGTGGTCTCCTTGAGCAATCCCCAGTCCCACATGACATTCTTGCCAATGAGAGCATTGAGGGGGCAGGCGATAGTCACAAAATCCGGAATGAACTTGTGATAGAAGTTGCAGAAGCCCAGGAATGAGTGAACTGCCCTCACGGAGTGAGAGGGAGCCCAGTTGTGGATGGCAGCCAGTTTGACTGGGTCCATAGTGACCTCCCTTTCATGGATGATCATCCCAAGGTATTCTACCTTGTGGATGCTGAAGAAATACTTGGAAAGCTTGAGCCCAAGTCTGTGCTCCTGAAGTTGCTCCAGAACTAGTTTGGTGCAGGCCTCATCGGTGGCAAGGTCACAGGAATGGATCAGGAGGTCATCCATATAAATGACCAGCCATCCCTCAGCAATGTAGTCACTGAAGATGTGGTCCATGAGAGCCTGGATGGTGGGAGGGAAATTGCACATTCTGAAGAACATGACATTGGGCTCAAAGAGACTGGAAGGAGTGATGAACACAGCTTTCCATTGGTTGGCTTCAGTGATGAGGATGTTGTTATATCCCCATTGGATATTTATGTTGGTAAAGACAGATGAATCCTTGAGCTTATCCATCAAATCAGAGATGAGAGGGAGGGGGTAGGCATTTTTGACAGTGTGGAAGTTAAGGTAGCAATAGTCCTGGCAGGGGTGGAGAGTGCCATCCTTCTTAGAAATGAAGAAGAAGGGGCTGGCCTATGGGGACTTGAATGGGCAGATCTTCCTGTCTTTGAGATGTTCATCAATGAACACCTTACATGCATCAATCTCCTTGGGATTGAGTGGGTAAGCTTTCATGCACTTTGGGACAAAGTCCTTGTCCAGTTCAATTGTGTGGTCAAATGACCTAGAAGGGGGAGTTGTCCATCAGGGGGTTTTCAGAAGATGTCAGCAAATTCTGAGAATTGTGGAGGTAAGACCTTCTCTTTGGGCTGTTCTTTCTGAGCAAGCTCAGTAGACAGCATGGTCTTCTGAAGCCATTTGGAAGAATTGTGTTTGAGTCATTTCTGGAGAAGCTGGAAAAGTTTCTCAGAAGGGTTGATGTTGAGATAGTGGATCAGGTACTATTACCTGAGTGCTTCAGGATCATCATGTCAGAGAGTAGGAAGCTTGTTGGGGACCCTGATAGCTTCTGTAGTCCAATTGATGATCAGATTGACCTGCTGTAACCAAGGTAGGCCAAGGATGACGTTGTGTGAACTGCAGTTCAACACCATGAATGTCTGGGTCATTTTGACTCCAGAGACTCAGATAGTGAGATGGACTTCATGACATATGAGTCTGCTCATATTGGTAGTGCCATCCATGTTATGGGCTTTAAGGAGTTGTGCTATATGTGTCTTTGGCCATTTCATTTGTTTGACAAGGTCCTTGTCAATGAAGCATCCAGTAGCACTGCTGTCAAGAAGAGCAGTGGTGTCAACGATTGTTCCCATAGGTCTGATGAATGCAGATAGAGGGATTTGCAATGATCTAGCATTCTTGTCAGATATAATTACAGGAGCGAGAGTGTGGGAAGGTAGTGACCTCGAACTCCTCCTTCCATCTAAAAATCTGATCGAGGTTCCTCAGTAGGAGGGACCTCTTCCCCCTCTGCATAGTTGACCTGCTCGCTGTGCTTGTCAATATCCTTGTCAAAGCAAATCTTCAAAGTTTTGAGAGCATGGGTGTGGTCAATATTCAAGGTACAGAGATACTCCTGAATTGGATCCTCTTTGGCCAGATGAGGTGGAAGGACAGGAGACTCAGAGGTCTCTGTGGTGCAAGTGGTCCAGGAATGGGATTGGATTCCATGATGTTGGAAAGGGGTATTTCCACAGTTCTGGAGGTGGTTCTGTGTACTGCACCTGACCTTGTGACAGATGAAGCATTTGTTGCTTCACATGTGTTCGGCACGGTTAGCGGGGAAAGGCGAACAGCGTCAACCTCCATGGCCATGGGATCACATGAGCGAAAGGGAGAGGAGGAGGAAGTGGAGGGGATGTAGGGTCCTCCATTCTGAAGGGATTGTAACCTATTGGCTGCATCATAAAATTGACCAGCCTTGTTGAG